>JAQQSZ010000199.1:0-25195 GCA_028646595.1 Phalanger gymnotis | reverse complement strand
GCAGGAGACTCTCCAAGCTAGAAAGCCAAAGGAAAGATAGTACAGGAGGCCATTTATAGAAGTTTTTCTCGCCCGGAAATATTGTGGGGGGTAGGGAAATATTGGCTGGAAATATTGTGGGGGGTAGGGGAGAGTAGAAATGATAGGCAGGATCAATTGCCCAGGCTGTGGCTTAGAGTGAGGAATCTTATGTGATTGACCAAATATGAGGTAATGGCTACCCAACCACTATACCTAAGAGTTGAGGCAACAGATAGGAGAAGGCTGCCAAACAAAGCCACATAAAAGGGTCAGCTCTGAACTCTTAAGGTAGGCCCTGGCAGAAGAAATTCAGCCAGGAGTAAATAGTATAGATTAGTCCCCTATAAAGCCTCCTCTGATGCAGCTTCCTGGTCATCTAAGGGCATAAAAAGTCTCACCCATGAGAAGTCAAGGTCCCTCCAATTTGGTAGATTTCTAAAGACCATGTACGCTACCATATCCTGCCCTGATAACCTGATCAGTTTCCACGTAGAAATCAGGGGAGCCATTTCCAGAGAAGTTAAGTGCTGCTGAATTCTTGTGTCATATCCTTGCTCTGTTAGGGCAAAGTTAACTACCTTGTGTTAAATGTTCAATGACACACGACTGCCTCATTTTGTCCCAAAATAGAAACTGAACAGGGTGTTGGTGTTAAACCTGAAAGTTCAAGGATTTTTTTTTTAATGTAACAGGTAGTCTGGAATCATAAAATCAAATTAAAATGTGACAATTGTAATCCAGGGCTCAAGACTGGCATTTGTATAAGACCTTTCTCATTGCTAAAAAAAATAATTATTATTGCATTCTCTGTGGCCACGTGAGCAACGGAGTTGGTGAGAATTTGGGAGAGAAGTGATCCTTGGTCTTTTAGTTTCTAGTTTCAAGAGAAGACACATAGGATTCTAGGCTGTCTTTAGGGAAAAATCAGTGGAGAAAAAAAAACTGCAGGAAGAAGTTAATATATAGAGGAGCTGGCACCTTATGTTCCAGATTGCAACACAAGAGGCTGTGGTAAATTTCTCTTTGGCTTGAGACCAAAGCCTCTCCTTCTCTTGGTTGAATGAAGATACCTCACTCTCAGTGGGAGAGCCCATTTCTTCTTTGTACATTCTAATCTGTAGAAATGATTTCTGTTTCCTATTGGCTTGGATTTATTTGCTATTCACGATGTGTAATGGTCTATGCAAAGTTGGCATTTGGTGAGAAAGGCGTCAAGCCTTCAGATGGAGCATGGAGTACTCCCTTCTCAAAAGGCTAATTTACTAGGTTTCCAGTAGAACAGTTTGAACCTAAAAATTATTTACCTAGACTAACAACATTTTGGAGGCTAGATAGATATCCTTCTAGCCCAGCAGACCCTCTGATGAGAGCAGTGAGATCTGTCTCAAGGCCTCAATCTCCTGCTTCCAGCATAGCAGAAATCAAAGTCACTCTTAGAGAAAGGTGGGTGGAAGAGACCACATATAGAAAAACACATGTGGACACACATATCCTACATGGGCAACACATTTGCCCTATATAATTAATCATTAAAAGCACATCATACAAGAATTAAAAGAATATAAAATACAACTCCTAAAGTCCCCAGACCAGGAACTCAAGAAAAAAACCTGAAGCCAGTGGAAGCTCAGGAAAATACCTCTGACAACTACTTTTCACTCCTAATCTTTTTATAGTCTAGCTACCAAGTATGTAAAACAGCAAATGGGGCTGAGCTGAGCGTCAGAGAGAAAGACCTACCTGGAATATCCCTCACAGCCCAAACTCCTACCAAACTAGGCTTCAGTTTCTCATTTGTAAGAGGAGGTGGTTAGAATAGATGAGTAACTCTAATTCCTTCTCAGCTTTAAACCGATACATTTTGCTGGTGAAAAAACCCAAGGTTCATAGTCTATAGTCCATAGTCTAGGTTCTTCAGTAGAGGTTACAGGCAAGAGATTGTTTATCAACGTGTTAAAAGACATTCAAAGAACATCCTCTTCTAAAAGCAGCTGGCACCAGCTATTTCTTCACGCAAGAAGAAAGTCAGCAACTCCCAGGGCACATGACATGGAAAACTGCAGGAAGTCAAGGTCTTGGTGAAACTTAAAAAAAAAAAAATACACACCCTTCTCTTCTAGAATTCTTTGCTGCCTTAACAGGAAGGAATATCCTTTTCTAACACTTCTTAGAAGAAGGTGGGGGCAGTAAGCTCAAAATGAATAGAGAACTGAAATATTAAAGGTAAAACCAGAGAGAGAATATGATCAGGTACCTTTCACAGCTATGACTGGAGGACAGGAGGGAGAAGATAGCTTAACCAAACATGGGATAAAAGAGATCACAATAGATAAAATAGATAATTTTGATTACATGGGACACAAAGCTTTCCCATTATCAAAATCAATACAACTAGAATAAAAGGAAGCTCTCAATTGAAGAAAAAAATATTTACATCAAATATCTCTGATAAGAATCCAATATTCAAGATAAAAAGGGAAGTAACAAATACATAAGGACTGTCTAATAGATAAGTGGTTGAAGTATTAAATAGTTCTCAGAAGAATTGCAAATTATTAATAACCATATGAAAGATTGCTTCAAGTCACTAATGATGAGAAATGCAAATCACAATGATCCTATGGTTTCATTTCATGCTGAGAAAATTGTCTGAGACAATGAAAAATGGAAATAATTGACTTTGGAGGGGCTTCAAGAAGACAAACATAGATACCTCATTTGTGGAGATGTGGTTGGTACAAACAATTTGGAATTATATTTTTATTTATTTAGTTTGAGTTTTCAATATTCACTTCCATAAGATTTTGAGTTCCAAATTTTCTCCCCATCTCTCCCTTCCCCTTGTCCCAAGACAGCATGTAATTTGATATAGACTCTATAGATACATTCATGCTGAACCTATTTTCACATTATGCTGTGAAGAATTAGAACCAATGAGAGAAAGAAGAAACAAAGGGAAAAAAAAGAGAGAGCAAATAATATGCTTCAGTATGCATTCAGACTCCAAAGTTCTTTCTCCAGTTGTGGATAGCATTTTCCATCATGAGTCCTTCAGAGTTGTCTTGGATCCTTGCATTGCTAAGAGTTAAGTCTATCAAAGTTAGTCATCGCACATTGTGGCTGTTTCTGTTTCTGTGTACAATGTTCTCCTGGTTCTGCTCACTTCACTCAGAATCAGTTCATATAAGTCTTTCCAGGTTTTTCTGAAGTCTGCCTGCTCATCATCTCTTATAGCACAATAATATTACATTCTAACTATATTTTTTAAAGTCACCAAAATGTCCATATTCTTGATCTAGAGATTCCATGTTATATGGTCCATATCCCAAAAAGGTTTAAGTCAGAAGGAAAGGCGCTATATATACCCAAATATTCATATTAGCATGATTTTTTTCTGTATCAAAATAAATAATATAATAAAAAATAATCAAAATAAATGGAAATAAAGTAGATACCCATCAATTGGATAGTGGTTAGATAAATTGTGGTACCTGAATGCAATGAAATATTATTGAGCAGTAAGAACCAATAAATGTGAAAAGTTCAGAGAAGGTTAGGAAAATGGATATGAATTTCAGTACTAAATCTATGATCCTATGAAGTGAAGAAAGCAGAGGCAGCATAAAAATAGATAAAATGACTACAACAATGCAAATAGAAAGGACAAAAAAAAAGAAACTGAATACTGTAATTATAATGATTAAAGATGGTTCTGAAGAAGTGAAAAAGATGCCCTTTCCTACTTTCATTGCAACGAGACGGAGGATTACAATAGGACTATTGATATTTTGGTTACTTTTGCTGAATTGCTTTTTTTCCTCTTTTCTACAATAGATGGCTCTCTATAGGCAAAGGAGGAAGAAAGTATTTGGAAATGAATATGACATAAAAACAAAATATATCAATGTAAATTTATAAGAATTTTAAGAATAAATTTAATCTAATAAAATAAAACTTATAAATAAATTTATAAATATGTAAATAAATCTAATTTAATAAAATTAAATTAAAATAAATTTAATAAATAAATTAAAGAATTATAAGAATAAATTTATATGTCTGCCTTTCTTCCCCAAAAGCTGGACCCTAGATTTCCTAGAGTGATCAAACCACTCACATCAATTCACTCTCAGATACTGGGGCATAATACATGAACTAAGCTAAGTAATATCACTCCCTTTCCACCAATCAAGTAATAATAACAATAATTTATAGAGTGCTTACTATGTGCCAGGTACTATGTATGCTAAGCTCTTTACAATTATTATCTCCTTTGGTCCTCACTACAACCCTGGAAGGTAGGTGCTATTATTATCTTCATTTTGCAGAAGAGAAAACTGAGACAAACAGTGGTTATGTAGCCCAGGGCCCACAGCTAGGAAGTGTCTGAGGCCAAACTTGAATTCTGGTCTTCCCGACTCCAGGCCCAATACTATATCCAATGCATTGCCTAGCTGCTTAAATAATCATGATAACAGTAATTGTTTACGTTCCAATGCAGCTGGTTTTCTTTGTAATCTTATGTATTTCAAAAACATTATTCTGAGGAGGGGTCTATAGGCTTTCACAGACCATCAAAGGGGCAAAAGAGTTCTTGGTCTTATTACTTTACTCTCACTCGCTTTTCAAACCTGACACTGGTCCTCTCTGATGTTCCTGGAACATGACACTCTACCTCTGGCCTCCAAGCATTTTCACTGGCTGTTCCCCAAGTTTGGAATGCCCTCCCTACTCATCAATACCTCTTAGCTTCAGAACTTCAAGTCTCAGCTAAAGTCCTACCTTTGGGGAAAAAAAGCCCTTCCCAGTCCTTCTTAATGTTAGTGCCTTTCCTCTGGTGTTACTCCCAATTTATCCTGTGTATATCTTGTTTGTACCTAGTTGTTTGTATATTGATTCCTCCATTAGATTACGAGCTCTTTGAGGACAGGGTCTATTTTTGCCATTCTTTTGTAATCCCAGCCTTGAACACAGCAAGGGCTTAATAAATGCTAGTTGCATGAAGAACACAAAAAAGGGTAGAATCCATATGTTAGAGGCAGATCTATGAATCGAGATCTTCCTCACTCCCACGAAGCCACGTAGCCAATCTGTCCTAAGGAGATAATACTAGCTATAGTATTTTCCTTATAGGATTATAGGGAAGAGATTAAAACTGTAGGCTTGCTCTAAAGCTCTAAGGTAGTGTTGTTGAAGAGGTAAAGTATGTAAAGCCTTTGGAAACTTTAAAGCCTAAGTAAAGTTCAGCTATTACCATCCATTTACAAATAAACACAAACTGATTTTCCCTGGGGCTATCGTGGAGCAACAGTGTCTCACAAAATTAAGTTTTCTGGGCACTTTCGTGGTTACAGAGCACTTTCTTCAAAGCTCTCTCCTTTTCTTCAGCCCTCGGCTCATACGCCACTTTCTCCTCGGGGCCTTTCCTGACCTTCCCCCACCCTCCCACATCCCCCTCTCCAAATACCTCTACTGTATATATACCTATCTAGGGCGGTGCTGTCTCCTCAGGATAGATTGTAAACTTTATGTGGCTACTATGGCCTAGGCTGGCACCTGACAGGTGCTGGCCATACCTCAAGGCTTGCTTAATAGACAGACTTGGGAGTTAAAGCAAATATTGCCCTTCCCTCTTCAAAGACGAGAAGGTGGCCTCGATGCTTTGTTTCAACCAGTAAGGGGATCGTTAACTTTCTTAAACAATCAATAAACATTTATTAAGCGCCCAGTAAGCAGCTAGGTGGAAGTCGACAGAGTGCCAGGCCTGGAGTGAGATACTTTCTAGCTGTGTGACCCTGGGCAAGTCACTTAACCCTGTTTGCCTCAGTTTACTCATCTGTACAATGAGCTGGAGAAGCAAATGGCAAAAACGCTCCAGTATCTTTTCCAAGAAAACCCTAAATGGGGTCATGGAGATTCAGACAGGCCTGAATCAACTGAACAAAAAATTGTGCCAGGTACTGTTAAGATTGTTGAGGGACAGAAAGGGATAAGATGAGGCCCTTCCAAGGAAAAGACGTGAGAGCGGATGACGCGAAAGGGCGAAGGACACAGAGATTAGTGGACAAGGCTATGCCTCTTCCTAGCCAGGTGGAGAAAGCTTGAATAGAGGCTTCCGCAACACTCCGGGCAATGCCCACACCTAAGATGGCGGCCCAGTGGGGGGGTGGAGTCCGCCTCCAGCCCTCCCTGAAGCCATGCCCGTACTTAAGATGGCGGCCACGGTGGGACTCTACCTCGGTACCCTCCCGAGGAAGTGCCCGTTCCCAAGATGGCGGCCGGGGACTACGGTAGCAATTCCGTCGCCTGGCTTCAGCCCGGCGACTCGGCATCCGGATAGGGGCGGGAGGAGGGGCCTCCGGGGGAGGGCAGGGGCGGGGCGGGGCGGGGCGGGACGAGTGCCGGGGCAGCTGATGTGTCTGTCGGCCCCGAGGCACCGGCTCGCCCCATCCTCTCTCCCGTCTCGACTCGGACTCTCCCCTTTCCCACCGGAGACATCATGAGATCCCCAGAAGGCCGCTTCACCGACAGTGAGTCCGAGGACGCGCTGCACAGCACCCCCTTACTGCAGAAGCCCTCGCGGGATGGCCCAGGTGAGCGGGGCTGCAAGGCCGGGGTAGAGACCCGGCCAGAGTCCCCTCTCCTCAACCAGGATGTGATAGAGAAGGAGAGGATGAAGGGGTGCTGCAAGGGCCCCTTCCCCCATGGAGTCACACACCCCTCCGCTTTACCTCCGTGCCCCCACCTCCTTTCCCAGGAAGCGCCCCAGCTTCCAAGGCGCCTCCCTGGACTGCTGGAGCCAGTGGGACTGGAGCTGCGGGACTTGAACTTGACCGCTCCTCCGCCCCCACCCCCAGTCCCCGCTGGGATGGAGATGGGGCAGGCTTTGCCACCACCTGGTGCGGGACAGGTATGGGGCAGGCCCTACGCCCCAGCGAGCCCCGTTGGCCCCAGAGACTCGGTCTGTTCCCGTGCTGAGTGACCTGAGGTGGAAGTCCTGCCCCAGGCACTTAGGGTAGCCTCGTGACCCCCCGGACGGAATGCGCTGTTGCTCCTTTTCCTTTTCCTATCTGCAAAAGGATGATTGTCCTAAGGCAGCAGATGTTTTTTGGCCGGCCGCGGCGGGGGGAGAGGGGGGGAGAGGCGGGTGGACGGACATAGCGCTACATTTGAGCACTTAAAATTTGAGGGAGGGGCATATATAAATGCACCACATACATTTAAGCGTTTATAATTCTTTAAAATTGTGGGGAAGTGTATTACATAATGTTGCTGCATTTTGAATTTATGTAGTGAGGCTCTCAAAGATTTCCTAAAGATTTCATTCTGCCCTCTCCCAACAGCCTGTGATTAAAGTAAAGAAGCAGTTCTCTGAAAATAGCTGTGTGCCTTGGCGGAGTCTCTTA
The DNA here is from genome assembly GCA_028646595.1 of Phalanger gymnotis. Classification (NCBI taxonomy): domain Eukaryota; kingdom Metazoa; phylum Chordata; class Mammalia; order Diprotodontia; family Phalangeridae; genus Phalanger; species Phalanger gymnotis. The sequence continues at coordinate 17,768 of JAQQSZ010000199.1, read as the reverse complement.
AGAGAGGCCTGCATTAGTTTACCTAACTGTAAGATGAGGACCATAGCATCACGTATCTCCCAGGTTTGCTGAGGGTCTAAAGAGATAATAGTCGTAAAGCACTTGCCACAGCGCCTGGCACAAATAAGATGCCATTTAGGCAGTTAAGTGGCCAAGTGAATAGAGACTTACTAGCTGTGTGACCCTGGCCAAGTCACTTAACCCTGTTCGTCTCAGAGTCCTCATCTGTAAAGCCAGAGATGGAAATGGGAAACCACTTCATTATCTTAGCCAAGAAAACACCAAATGAGGTCAGGGAGCCAGATAGGACTGAACGACAACATACCATCATCTTTTATTGTTGAAGTCATCCCTAGTTCAATTTCCTGCATACTGCCTAAGTGATCTTAATCAAGTCACCGTCACCTCCAAAGGTAAAAGCAGGAAGTAAAGGAAAAAGAAGATAGAATAAAAGCAAAGCTAAGAAGTAGAAAGCAAAGAGACATATGATGACAAATACTAGCGTTTTAGTCTGTGAAACCCACTTGGGGTTTTCTTTGCAAAGGTACTGGAGTGGTTTACCATTTCCTTCTCATTTTACAGATGAGGAATTAAGGCGAACAGGTGCAAGTGAGATGTCTAGAGGCAAACAGCTAGTAAGTGTGTGAGGCTAGATTTGAACTCAGGTCTTCCTGACTCCAGGGCTGGCACTCTACCCAGCCAGACAAATGCCAGAATACCACAGTTATATTGCTATTTGGTGGTACAGATGGTTTAAATTGTGTATCCCTTTGTTACCTAACATAGAGCTTTCTTAGCCTTGCCTCCCTGGTCTTCTCTCACAGATAGAGGAATGATTACCAGCAGGTTCCCTGTAACTCACTTAAGTTTTTACAGTAATTACCCTTTCTCTCCAGAATTCTGTCATCTGGCAATCTGACTATATGTAACACAAGGATCTAGGATATAAGCCAAAAAAAAAGACCCATGATCAGTCAAAATAAATACTTCCATGTACTTGGAGTGGCTTTTCTTGTTAGATCAGAATTGGTACACGTCATCTGTGAATGCTGAGCAAGATTTTGAAAATCATCTCTGACCCAGTAACTCTATGGTAATGACAGGTGACAGAGGGACACTTTAGGCCTTCAATGTAATTTTGGATTTGTTCAACGAACATAAAGCGCCCACCCCATGCAGAGCACTAGGCTTGAGGAAGGGAGAAAAAACCCTTCTGCCTTCTGGGAGGTGGTAGTCTAGTAGGTAAAAAGATACAAGCACAAGTAAATATACAAAAATTCTGCGGTAAGTACAATAGTTACAAAACAAAATATAGTGTGTGGTACTTGGATGAAAATCTTTGAGAGATTTAGGATGCAGGAGAGCCTTTGTGGAGAAGGTAGCATTTGAATTAGAATATGTAGAAAATGAAACACATGACAAAGTGGGCATGAATTTCAGACACAGAGAGGATGTCAACAAAGTCACTGTGACACATGGGCTGTTCAGAAATTAGAAAGTTTGTCTGTAATGTAGAGGAGAGTAGTATAAGAAAGTTGGGAGAGGTCAGATTGTAAAGTGAATTGAAGAGAAGTTTTGGCTTTACTTAGTAGGCAATAGGGAAGTCACCAAAGATTTTTGGGTGGAGACATCAGATTTATGGGTAGGAAAGAGTCTTGTGGCATCAATATGGAGAGAATGGGTCAGGGAGCAAACAGATACTGGATATTGACAAATTTTCTTCACTAAGTTTAGTAGTAAAATGAGAAGAGATGTACTAGAATAAGAGAAGGCTTATTTAGTGTTGGGGAGACTAAACATGCTGTCTTGTAGAAGGTACAAGAGAGCAGTAGAGAGGCACAGATAGAGGAATTAATCATGATAAGGAATAGGGGTGCCCCATTTCTGTGACTATAGAGGAGAAGAGCAAGTGGTTATGCTAAGAAGCTTTGAGAATCGCTAAATCTTTTGTGAATTGAATGAAAGTGGAGAATATGAGTGTTCATCTATTAAATGTAATTCAATAATAGATATTTATGACTTTCAGTCATCAAGTAAATGTAAACTTTTTAGTAGTTTAAAAATTTAAGTACTCTTTTTATTAGTTATTCATTTACTAAACATAAATAATCATTTATTCATATTAGTTATTCATTCTTCTCTCCCCTGCTAGTAAATTCTTTTTTAAAAAAGATTTTTTTGATGGGGGAAGGCAGGGTAATTTAGGGTTAAGTGACTTACCCAAGGTCACACAACTAGTGTGTCCAGTCACTAAGTCAACTAAGGTCACATTTGAACTCAGGTCGTCCTGACTCCAGGGCTGGTGCTCTACTCGCTGCACCACGTAGCTGCCTCCTAGTAAATTCTTAAAGGACTGAATCTTATTTTTTGTAACCATATCCGTAGTCTAGCACAGTGCCTTATATGTGGCTGGTGCTCAATAAATGTTGAATTTTTTAAAGTTAATAACAAAAACAATATTCAAGTGCAGTTTTAAAGGTGAGCTCATACATAGAACTATTGTCTCTAAATTATTTGCAATTTATCTTTAAATATATTAACTTTAAATACAGTAATAGTGTGTATCATAAGCATGGCTGGAACCCAAGTTATCCCATCTTGACGGCTGCACTGTGTCATACTATCTCTCTACTGTAGGTCTTAATAGTATGTCCCTCTTAATGCAGCCAAGGATTAATGGCATCCACATCACACTCCTAAGAGAGGACAAGGTGAGTAGTAGATCCCAGCTCTGCCATTTACTACCTGTGTGACCTTGGGCAAGTCACTTAACTTCATGAGACCTGATTTTCTTCATCTATTAAGTGAAGGGTATAGACTAGAAGATTTCTAAAGTCTTTGAATCTGTGGAATCAGTAGATAAAGAACTAACTTTATAAGTCGTGTCTTTGACACACTGTGGTTTGTGAAAGGTGGGCAGGTCATTTAACCTCTCAGTGCCCCAACCAGCTCTCTAAAGACTAACTCTTTCAGGACAGCTGCTTGTCTGCATTGGTAGGCATTTCTTCCCCAGTAACTCCCAGCACAGATGAAATCACAGGTCTCATTCTTTTTTTTAAAAATCACACTCCCATAGGACCTAGAAGTATATAATGCTCTACCTACAGTAGAAATAAGTAGAATTGAATTGAATATCAGATGTAAAAATTCAGTAAGCATAGTTTATTTAAATATTAAAATTAAATATATATTCCTGACATGTCATGATACTACAAAGTAGTTTGTGTTTCGTTTTATCGCTTGTAAATAATGGAATTACACTTAATTTTAAAATTACTTTGGATGCACTTATATTTGGTATTTTGAGGTGCTTTCTGCTTAACGTACTTTTACCTCATTTTTTTGTTTCAGTTCCTGTATGCTGTTCCACTCGTTACAACTTAGCAATAATAGCCTTTTTTGGATTCTTCATCCTCTATGCCTTACGTGTGAATCTAAGTGTAGCATTAGTGGATATGGTAGATTCAAATAAAAGTGTGGAGAGAAACACAACTTCTGAGGCGTGCCCAGAACATTCTGCTCCCATAGGAGATTTTCATAATCAAACGGTAGGTGTTCAGCTCTTTAATTAAAAAAAAAAGAAGTAGTTTTGCTAAATAACCTTAAAGCAGAATAACCATTGTCAGTTGAATAAGTGCAAATTTGGGGCAAAAAGCTAAACACAATTTTGTAATAGGATTTCTTTTTAACCCACAAGTCCCATAAAGGTTGTCTCCTTCAGGTTTCACCTTCAGGATCACACTTCTGATACAGCAGATAGAACCTCTTGGGTAGCAGGTCCACCTGTTTTAGTCTGATACTAGAATCATGGGGAATTGGGAAAGGCTTCTTATAGAAGGTAAGATTTTAACTAGGACTTGAAGGATGCTAGAGCAGCCACTCCAGGCGTGGAGGACAACCACTGAAAATACCTGAAGTCAGGAGATGGAGTGTCTTGTTCAAGAAATAGCAAGGAGACCAGTGTCACTGGATCATGGAGTTGGGGCGGGAGGTGGGTGGGATGGAAGGGTTCTCTGCAAAACAAAGTGCTGTATGAAGCCCGAGGTGTGGAGGGTCATTACCAAAGGAAAGAATTAGGAAAGGAAGGAGTGACATTTTAGCTGAACTTTAAAGTATAGGTAAGAATAAAAAAAATGAAGAAGAAAAGACATTAAGGGCATAACAGTGTGACCAAAGGCCAGGAACTGGAAAGTGCAAGATGTGCTGGAGACAGGGAAAAGTTTTATTGGCTGGAATGCAATGTCTGGAAAGGAATCATGAGAGGTGTTCACCTCTTTAATTAAAAAAAAAAGTAGTTTTGCTAAATAACCTTAAAGCAGAATAACCATTGTCAGTTGAATAAGTGCAAATTTGGGGGAAAAAGCTAAGCACAATTTTGTAATAGGATTTCTTTTTAACCCACAAGTCCCATAAAGGAGAGGTAGAGTAATATCTGGTTTTGAAGGGCCTCAAATGCCAAAAGTTTAAACTTTACCTGGGAGGTAACAGCCACTGAAGAGGGTTTTTCTTTTTGTTTTAATCTAAACTTAAGGAAGATTAGTTTGGCAGCTCCATGAAAGTTAGAGTAGAGGGATGAGAGAGTGACAGCAGTCAGAATTGTTAGGCAATTTCGGTAGTCATGGCAGGTGGGAACGAGGACCTGTTCTTACTAGAGTTGTTGCAATGGGAATAGAGAGGCCAGGGCACAGAGGTGAGAGAGGTCATTATAGAATCCCATAGCTAGAGGGGATCTCAGAGGTCTTCTGGCTTGATCTACAGCATTCCTAACAAGTTAGTGACATTTAATCTCTGCTTGAAGGCCTTCAGTGGGAGAGCACACTGCCTCCCAAGGCATCCCATTTCTCTTTTGAGCAGCTGTTTTTCCTTAAGCTAAGTGGAAATTCTACAGTCTCTGCTTAATTGTTTAAATTCGATTTAGTTGTTTAAATTCACTGTGCCTACTGTATTCCTCTGGCACCAGGGAAAGAAAAACAAAAACTAATAGTTCCTTCTCTCTAGAAGCTTAATGGGGGGGGGGTGGAATTAGTCAACAAGCATTTATCACTGTATCCACTCTGCTAGGTACTGAGCTTTCTGTTGAGAAAGACATGCAACAGCATATGTACAGATTAAATAGAAGGCAGTTTAGGGAGGAAGGACACTGACAATTGTGGATTTCAGGAAAGATTTCATATAGGAGCTGGTGCTGGAGCTAAGTCTGGAAGGAAATAAGATTGGAGGTGAGGAGACAGTGCTTTCCAGGAGTTTGGGACAAATAGCGTAGAGATGGGATTTTAGACTTGGAGCTGGAAGAGATCTTAGAAGTTATTGAGACCCACCCCCTCATTTTTACAAAGTAAGAAACTGAGGCCCAGAGATGGAGTGACTTGCCCAGGGTCCCAAGGCTAGTAAGTGTCTGAGAAGGGATTTGAATGAACGTTTTATCCACTCCAAGTCTAGTTCAATCCACTAGGTGCCATGCTGTTTATTTAAAAAAAAAATAGCTGAGGCATGGAGAAATTAAGTGACTTGCCTAGAGTCATGCAGCTACTCAAGTGAGTGTATTAGGCAGGATTTGAACCCAGGTTATTTCCAACTTCAAGTTCAATGCCCTATTTACTGTGCTCTAACAGAGTGGGACAGCAAGGACAGTTTGGCTAAATCATAGCATGTAGAAAGCTGAGCAATGTAAACCAAGGGAAGAAAAGTGGATGAGGCCAAATTATAACTGGTTTTAAAAGCTAAAGAGGCCATAGAAACCAACTGAATTGAGTAGAATAGCAATATAATAAGATTTGTGCTTGAGGAAAATCACTTTGTGATTAGTGTACAGAGGATACATTAGAGTAGGGAGAGTCTATCCAAAATAAATCAGCCAGAGATGGGAAAAACTATCCTGTATTTTGCCAAAGAAGACTGTGTAATACAACAAATGTTATTTCTTATGCCTTTGCCACTTTAAAAGAGCAACAGAACCTAGCACAACAACAAAGGTTTCTCTAACATGGATGTGGATTTAGTTCCTGTGTCAAATTATATTCTTTGAAATTACCTGCTATAAAGTGCCAAAGGCAGCTAGGTGGCACAGTGGATAGAGCACCAGGCCTGGAGCCAGGAAGACTGATTGGGATTTTAAATCTGGCCTCAAACACTTATTAGCTGCGTGACTCTGGGCAAATCACTTAACCCTGTTTGCCTCAGTTTCCTCATATGTAAAATGAGGTGGAGAAGGAAATGGCAAACTACCCCAGTATCTTTACCAAGAAAATCCCAAATGGGGTCACAGAGAGTCAAGTATGACTGAAATGACCAAACAGTGACAACAACAGTGAGGTGCCAACCAAGTCCTACATTTTTAATCATGACCATTAGTACAAAATTGCTATTTGTAACTGTATTTTTGTTATGAGGTGGGGATTTTATTTGGGGGATAGTGATAGTGATGCAAAATAAAAAGGAAAGAAATAAAAGATCATCACTGAAACATTTTTAAAGTACTCAGAAGAGACCAGTGAGAGATTCAGAGGCGCACACACATAGCAGGACAATATTAGTACTATCATGTAAAATTTAATGTATATTAAAAGGAACAAACTGGGGAGGATTCGGAGGTGAGGGAGACATGTGATAATGCTGCTTGAAAAAAGAAGAAGAGAGAGCTCATTGCAGTATTTTTTTAAATACAAAAGAGAAAAGAAGGAAGCTCAGAGGAAGACCAGACAATGGGATAACTGTTGATTTATTATATGCTTTTTTTTAAAAAAGCAAACTGTTCAAAGTAGAGATACTCAGTTTCCTGCACAATCCTCTTTCTGTTCTTTACATATGGAAATGTTCATATTAATTGTTGTTTTTCAGGTTCATAAAAATAATAATGATAATATTAGCTAGCATTTACGTAGTACTTTAAGCTATATACATTTTATTCGATCCTCACAACAGCCCTTTTAGGTTTAGGTGCTATTATTATCCCCGTTTTACAGATGAAGAAACTAAGGCTGAGAAATGTTATATGATTTGCCCTAGTATCTAAAGCAGGATGTGAACACAGGTCTTCCCGAGTTGCTATATGCATCATGCCACTAAGCTGTCCCACAATAACAAAAATAAAAATCATTAATAAAAAAATCAAAGCTTCAAAAATAAATAAAAGGAACAAGCACTGCAGTAGTAGATGTATGATTTCACATATGATCCCCACTTGCTGGCCTTCTTTGTACAAGGTGTTCATGGTTGTTGAAGATTCTGAAGCCAAGCAAAATAATTTTAATTCCTCTTTCACTTGACAGCCCTGTTAATGCAACTATCATTTGGCCCCCCTCCTTAACCTTTCTCCCTCCCCAAATCTTCTCTTCTTCAGGCTAAACATAACCAGTTCCTTCAGTTAATCCTCACGTGGCAGGTTTGATTCCTTCACAATCCTAGTTGCCTTTATTTGGACGCATCCTAAGTCATCAACATCCTTCCTAAAATTCAGCATCCAAAACTCTAAGATTCAAGATGTTGTCTGACCAGGTCAGAGTCTAATAGGACTTCTCCTTTACCTTGTTTAGAGTACTGTGCTTCCATTAATGAGATAGAGTCAGTAAGACTTTATAATTGACTGGTTATGGCAAGTGACAGAGAAGGAAGAGTCAGAAAAAACAACCAAATTTCAAATTTAAAAGACTGAGTGAATGGTGGTGCCACATGTAGAAATAGGGAAGTCAGAAAGAAAATCAAGTTTAGAAGTAGAAATAATGAGCTTGGTTTCAGATACATAGGATTTGATGACCCTGCTGACCTGTAGGAAATAGAGATTTGTCTGTCATCTTCATCGAGGTCATAGCTGATGCTGTGGGAATGAATGATATTACCAAAGGACAGAGTGTGAATGCTTCAAAATTTTTATGTTTGGCTTTGAAATAGAGATAAATTGTACAGTCAGATGTATATAATAGTCCTGACATCCATTTCTGGTTTTAATCCACAGTCCAGTTTCATGGGCAGATAACCACAGATAATCTACAAACTGAATGTAGGCTATGTACATATAATCTAAAAGCTGACTGTATAATTAAAATGCTGTTGATTTATCTATATCTGGGTGTGTGTGTATACTGATATATCTATGATAAAGAAATTCTTGATAGGTTTTCATATGTTAACTGAGTTAAACCAAAGCTATTTGAGGCTTAAAAATTAAGTATTGAGCTCCCCCCACCCCCACAAATTAAATAAAATCATTACCTACAGTGAGTTGACAATATAATTCACTTGGGGGATATATATTATTTGGGGAGCAGCTAGATGGTGCAGTGGATAGAGTGCTGGGCGTGAAGTCTGGAAGACGACTCTTCCTGAGTTGAAATATGACCTCAGACACACTAGCTGTGTGACCCTGGGCAAGTCATTTAACCCTGTGTACCTCAATTTCCTCATCTATAAAATGAACTAGAGAAGGAAATGACAAACAATTCCAGTATCTCTGCCAAGAAACTCCCAAATGGGGTCACAAAGAGTTGGACACAACTGAAATGACTGAACAGCAACAATATATTATTTGATGCCAGGATAATTAAAGTGTCTCTGCACTTGTTCTGAAGTTGAAAGGAATGTGAATATAAAGAGGATGTTTAATACTCTGAATAAAGCATACGAAGCTTTTTGATCTAAAAGACCTCTTTGTCTCCTAAGTTATAAAACGCTTTCAGCTGATCAGATTGTTTCCTTTATCCTAAGGTGTTCCATAAAACAGCCATTTTTGCTAAGGGCTTGGAGATTTCAGCTCCTTGCATATCAATACAGTTCCTTCAGACTGTATTCCTAGAGTTCACTTAGTCACATTAGCTAAGTCAAATACTAAAATAATTTTTATTGCTCTTCTAGGGAAAGAAATACCATTGGGATGCCGAAACTCAGGGATGGATTCTTGGCTCTTTTTTTTATGGCTACATCATCACTCAGATTCCTGGTGGATATATTGCCAGTCAAGTGGGTGGAAAGCTGCTTTTGGGATTTGGAATTCTTGGTACCTCTTTGCTCACACTATTGACCCCCATTGCTGCAGATTTGGGAGTGGGCTTTCTCATTGCAGTCCGAGCCCTAGAAGGCCTAGGAGAGGTAAGTTATTTATCATTGCTTCATTCCTCATCCTGCATTCTCTCTCAAGTTTCTTGAAGATTCCACACTTCAAGGGTGGGGTCAGTACCTTAGTAAAATGGACATTTTTTGGTAATATTCTTAGAATGTAACTTTTTGAAGAATATTATCATATGTGCTTTTCAATTAATACCAGAGATTGTCTTACCAACCTTATCTATACTGATGAACAATTTGTATTTTGAAATTCCATTTGTACTATTAAGTTTTATATTTATTAAGCACCTCAGACCCTAAACAGGGACTTCAGTCTTTTGTGAAAGTAGAATCATTATTGTTGATTTTTATCAATTCTTTCTTTGCTTTTCCCACTTCTTTTGTCTTTTTTCATTTAAATCCTTCATCTCTTTCTTTCTTCTTCCATTTGTCTTAAACATTCTGTAGTTTCCTCTTTTACAAATTTTTGTGGCTTTGGGAAATGTATCGTGGTAGTTGCAGATAACGATGGGGCAACTAGGTGAAGTGGATAGAATACCATGCCTGGGGTCAGGAAGACCCGAGTTCAAATATGCCCTCAGACACTAACTAGCTGTGTGACCCTGGGCGAGTTATGTAACCCTGTTTACTTCTCTTTCTTCATTTATAAAATGAGTTGGAGGAGGAAATGGAAAACTACTCCAGTATCTTTGCCAAGAAAACTTCAAATGAGGTCATGAAGAGTCAGACACAACTGAAATGACTCAACTACAACAAGTTGCGGATGATACTTCTGTGTCTCCAAAAAGCCCTCCTTACAGTGTAAATGTGTAGCCTAGGAACTGGAAGGAGAGTCCTGAGGAACTCCTGTAGCCTTGTCCTGTTTGTAATAAATTTACTATATTAGTTTATTGACAGTCAAAACATTAAATAACACTATGTGCCAGGCATTATGCTAAGCACTGGGTACACAAAGACATAAAAGTAAAACAGTCCTTGGCCTCAGAGAGCTTACATTCTAGTGGCAAAGACAACATATATTTACATAAAGAGGGGGAAGGGAAATGGAGACTAAGAAAAGGAATCCAAGTGGGGTGCCCTGGTGTAGGCCTTGTGTTTCGTCAGTTTAGAGGGGAAAGAGGGACACGATGAGAGTTCTAGGCCAGAACTCTTCTGCCTTCAATCCTAACGATTCATTGTTTGGGCGTGAAGATGTCACTACATAGATATAGATAAACTTATTCATTTATTTTGGTTAGAACTGTGTCTGTGATCATAAAGAGTTACATACACTTACAGTTGCCTCTGCTGGAGATAGAGAATTTCACTGTTGGACGGGGCTATATATCCAAAACCAAACTTGGGTTGCTCGTAGGAAAGAAAAACTAGATATTTACTTGAACTTTAGGTTGTAACTAATGAGGTCTCATGAATCTGCTAATTATCGTATCTTAGAAGGAGCAGCCCCAAAGCAGAAGTCTCATCCCAGTAATAGAGAACAGTATTTCCCAAGAGAGACTTCTAAATTGGTCATAGTGTAAAAGATTAAAAAAATTCACCTACTTAATATTGTTCAGGTTAATTATCTGCACCCTGATTGTGCTTTTGCACTCATTTATCTCTGCCCTTTTCAGTGTCTGGATGTGCAACTTATTTCACACTATTCTATAACACTATTATTTTTTATGTCCTCATTCATGACTTCTATCGATGTGTATTCATTTCTCTTATTAATCCTTTTCTATGCTTCATGTTCTCTTTTTGACTGGGCAATAAGAGGTTAAGTAAATATACTTTCTTTTACTATTCTTTTTATAAGTAACAATAATACAGGATGTCCCCAAAGTCTTAGAGCAGTTTCAATCTACTAAACTTTAGTACCTTAAACAGTACTTCATACTTATTTAGCACTTCAAGATTTAGAAAGTGCTTTGTTCACAACAGCCCTCCGTGGTAGAAAGTGCCAATGTTATCCTCATTTTACATCTGAAGAAACTGAGGCTCTGAAAAATCACACAGTAAACATTAGTGTTAGAACTTGAGCCCAGGATTTAAAGATAAATATTCTTCACTACATTCTCCTTACCTAAAGCACTTACATATAAGGCAATCCCTCAAGGTGCTTTGGTGCTTTAGGTACACTGGCTTACCTACTTCCTTGGTGGTGGTAGTGGGGATGGCAGGCCCATTTACCACAAGAATTGCTCCCCAGATGATGTCTCTAGAGCTAGATTAGAAGCAGAGCCAGTGGTCTGTGAGGATGCTGCTTTTACCTAGGAAGTGACTGACTGTAAGAAAATACATGCGTGTATGTGTGTGTGTGTGTGTGTAATTTTTTTTTAAAGTTCATAGCAATATTATTTGTCATAACCAAAACTGGAAACAAAAATATGTACCCAAAGACTGAAGAATGATATGTAGATGAAATAGAATCTTACTGCCCCTTAAGCAATTATAAATATGCAGAATTCAAAGAAACATAAAAAGATTTTTACCGGTTGTCATTTAATCTTCCTAGGACTCAGTTTCCTTGTCTGTAAAATAAGGAAATTTAACTAAATGACTTCTTAAGTTCTGTTACAGCTGTAATTCATTGAACCTCTGTGAATATGTATAAAGTGAGACAGAATGAAGAAAGCAGAACAATATACTTATTGATTTCAAACTGTAACCAAATCAACAGGTAGAGACAACAAAAGTTGCCAAAGACAGTAGACTGTGTTAGTACTTCTTAATGAATTTGACTAGCTAGTGCCAGTAAGCCAAAACAAATCAGAAACAGGTTTTGTTATACTCAAGAGTGTGGCATCCTCCACCAGCAGTGATGGGGAATATGTCATTCACAACTTAGGAAGGAATATTTATATATTACATGAAACAAAAGAAAGACTATCTTCATTAAAATGTGGTGGTCAGACAAAGAAATGTAATATACTTGGGATTTTTTAAAATAAATTTTATTTTTAATTTATGGAATATATTTTAATAACATAGTACAATAAAAAAAGAGGATCGTACATGAAACTGCAAATCTACTATGTACAACTTGCTATTCCTTTCAAATATATGCCAAAATTATCATGAAAATTTCTTTTTTTTTTTTCCTTCCCTTTTCATTGCCACCCTCATATGGCTCCCATCAGGCACAAATAGGTGTGTATGTATGTATGTGTATGTATACATATATACATACACATACATACATACACACAGACACATATATATGTAAAACTATTCTATACATCCTTCTATTTATCAGTTGTTTTTCTGGGTGCAGATAACATCTTTTTTCATATGTGCTTTATAGTTAATTTGGGTATTTATAATAGACAAAATAACTTATTCACTCAATCATTTTTAAAACAGTATTGCTGTTACTGTAACAATATCCTCTTGGTTCTGCTCATTTCTCTTCATTTTTTCTTTATTTCATTATTTCCATGTTTTTCTAAAATACAGTACAGTAAAATATACAGTAAAATAGTTAATACAGAACAAAATGAAGTCAGTTATGTTCTTCCAGAAATTTACTTTCAATAGTATATGCTGGGAAACTTAATTCCCTTTTTTTTTGTAACAAAAATCCTTTTTTTGTAACAATTGGTAAACAGTTTTGAGAGGAATGTACTTTTTAAGGATTGGGGTGTTATTGGGGGTTTTGTCTGAAAAAGCCTTATTTTTTAATTATTATTTTTTAAATTAACAAAAATTGTTTTTTTCTCCCACCCTCTCCTCACCATTAAAAAAAAAGAAAAACAAAAACCCCAAGCAAAACAAATTCAAGCCTTGGCCACGTCCAGAAAAGGTTTCATGCAGAAGAAGGTACTTGAGCTGAGTTTTGAAGGAAACTAGGAATTCTAAAAGGTGAAGGTGAATGAGAAAACATTCCTAGATGTGAGAGATATCAGTGCAAAGACCTGGAGAAAGAATAAAGAGTAACATGTATAAGGAATAGTGAGAAGGCCAGTTTGGATAGATTGTAGTGTGCATGAAGGACAATAATGTGAGGGGCAGCTAGGTGGTGCAGAGGTGGTGAATAGAGCATGAGCCTTCCAGTCAGGAGGACCCAAGTTCATCTGTGGCCTCAGAACTAATTGTGTGATCCTGAGCAAGTCACTGAACCCCAATTGCCTCAAAAAAAAAAGGACAGTAATGTGTAATAAGACTGAAAAGGCAGGTTGGTATAAGGTAAAGGTCTTTAAATCCCATACAGAGGAATTTATAGGATCCTAAAGGAAATGGGGGCATTGCAGGTTATTGAGTAGAATGACATGATTAAACTTGAACCTCTGAAAATCATTTTGTCAGCTACGTGGAAGATGGACTAGGCAAGTAGGAGCAATAGCTGATGCCAGAGGAGAGAGACAAGGGTCAGAATTAGGGTGGTGGAAGTCACTAAAGTAACAGGGCGTAGATTAAAAAGATATTGTGAAGATAAGAAAGTATAAGATTTGGCAAAGGACTGGGAACTAAATATAAGGCATTTTGGGGTGGAGGGGTAGTGATAGGAGAAGATAGTAAGGTCTGTTTTGACTTTGAGATGCCTAGGGGACAAACAAGTCCAATACTTGGCAGTTAGTGATTATAGGACTAGAGGATAGAGATTAGGGCTGGATGTATAAATCTGGGAGGCAATGGTATAAAGATGGTAATTAAATAATTAAATCCACATAAACAGCTGCTCTCATCTTTCTCCTAAAATTACCTGATATTCATATATATACATATACATATATATATGTATATATATATAGTCTCCTCCAGCTAGATTTTAATAACTGACTTTTATATAATGTTTCACATGTCCCAGGTACCATGACATTTACACAGCCTTTATTATCTCACAGTCTTTGACTCAGTTCTGTGTTCATTGCTTAGTCAGTGTCAAGAGGTAGCAAGGTGCCACAGTGAATGAATGAATAGAGCACCGGAGCTGGAGTCCAAAGACCTGAGTTCAAATTCAGCCTCAGACACTTACTGGCAAGTCACTTAACCTGTTTGCCTGAGTTTCCTCAGCTCTGAAATGGGGATAATCACACCACTTACCTGTCTCTGGGTTGTTTTGAGGACCAAATGAGATATTTTCGAAAAGCACTTAGCACAATTGGCCTGGCACATCGCAGGCACTATTTAAATGTTTATTCCCTTCCTAATTCCCTAATAAATGCTTTTTCATTCATTCATTCACTGGATGCTTAACAAATGTTGGGTTTTTGGACCATATGCCAGTGAGCATCTTTTTGCGATAAGTTAGACAAACACCCTGGCTCTCTTAGAAGTTGTGTGATTCACATCACACAAGTACAAATTGGGATTTTGTATAGATCTCTAGTAAGACACGACATAGATTTTGAGGGTTTGAAGGGACCTCAGTGGCCAACTAGTCAAACCCATCCTCAAAAAGGGTTCTCCACTATAGGAAACCTGACAAGTGGTCACACAGCTTCTGCTTGAAGGCCTTAAGTCAAAGAGGATCCACCAACTCCCAAGGCAGCCTGTTCTCCCTTTGGACAGCTCTGACTGTTAGTGCCTAAATTCACCTCTTCCATTCACACATTGCTTCTGTTCTGGGCTACACAGGACAAATCTAATCATTCTTCCAGTTATGTTAAAACTGAAATTCTTTTAAATCAATCACATTTTTATAAAAAAAAAGTCATAGTAGCTCTTTAATACTTAATGATAGCTAGCACTTACATAGCGCTTTAAGATATACAGTGCTTTTCACCATTACAACAACCCTGGGAGGTAGGTGCCATTTTACAGTTGAAGAAATTGAGGTAAACAGATTAAGTGGCTTGCACAGACTCACACCACTAGTAAATGCCTAAGGCTAGGTTTGAACTCAGGTCTTTCTCCTCCCAGCATTCTTTCCATTGCACTGCCTTTGGTAAGTGGGTGATAAGTATGATATTTAAAACTTGGAGAGAATGCATGGAACCTAATCTATCCTAACTTTCTAGAAACAAATGCAACTAAATGATGCCTTTTCTTCCAAACTGTTGAGGTAACTTAAATTGCTAGATTAACAAAAGGACTGCATTCTCTGGTAATTCCACTAACAACATAAGATATATTTCATGCTATTGAACTCTAGGATGATGTAGTGAGAATCTAATCTAATTGTTATTTCAAGAATGTCTTGAATAGCAAGTTTGCAATTACGTTTGTGACTAATAATTATTAAGGGGATACAAACAAAATATTTCATCTAGAATTTCTTTTTATTGTCCAGGGTGTTACATATCCTGCTATGCATGCTATGTGGTCCTCTTGGGCTCCTCCTCTTGAAAGAAGCAAACTTCTTAGTATTTCATATGCAGGTAAGATAATTAAATTCCCTTTTAAGAAGCATATCTAAACACACATATTTTGAACAAGTAGGGATTTGTTGATTATGTATAATTGTTGCAAAGGGGTTCCTCCCCTGCCCCCCAGCAAAAAATCAATGTTTGTTAGCTGGGGGGTGGGGAGGGGTGTCTAAAGCACATAGCATGATTTTCAGCCTCTTCCTATTTATGCAGTTTTTCTCTGTATTTAGATACTTAGATGCATTATAGCTTAAATTAGTGGTTCTCAAATTTTTTGGCCTCAAGATACCTTTACACAGCTTAAAAATTATTGAGGATCCCAAAAAGCTTTTGTTTACATGGGTTATATCTATTAGTGTTTAATATATTAGAAGTTAAGACTGATAATTTTTAAAATACTTATTAATTTATTTTAAAATAATAATAAATCTACTACATGTTAATATAAATGACATTTTAATGAAATATGACCAAATTTCCAAAAAAAATAGTGAAAATGGCATTCTTTCACTTATTTTTGCAAATATCTTTAAGATCTGATTTAATAGAAGACAGCTAGATTCTCATATCTGCATCTGCATTCAGTCTGTTGAAATATATTGGTTTTCGTTGAAATATATGAAGAAAATTCAGCCTCACAAAAATATTTGTAGCTGGAAAATGAATGAATATTTTAATAGGTAAATGATGTCTTAGTATTATTATGAAAATAGTTTTGACCTCACAGGCCCCCTAAAGCACCCTCAAGAGTCCTCCGACCACACTTTGGGAACTGCTGCTGTAGTAGACATTTTAATTTACAGGTGAGAAATGATTATACACAAGCACACAAAGGTGAAGCAAAGCATATGCTTTAGAAATATGGCTAAACGACCTATTTCACTGATCACTCTAAGTCATTAGTTCTCCAAGGGTGTACTATGGCACACTTGCATGTTTTACTAGATATAAATGGCTGTCCCCTGTATATGGCATGCTATTCCCACTTACCTTTGCTTCCTAGAATCCCTGGTTCCTTTCAAGATTCCATTTTCTGTGAGAGGCCTTTCAGGGTCCTTCCAGGCAATAATGCCTTCATTTTCGAGGTTAGTGTCTCCTCCGTTAGAATATAAGCTTTTTGAGGGAAGGACTGTTTTGCTTTTTTTTTTTAATATTCCCAGTACTTAACAGAGTGCCTGACAACAACAACGACACAAAGATATTATTAAATGCTTATTGATTGATCAGTGTTCTTGGACTTAGATTTTAACCTGTATCAGTGAAAGCAATATTCACATCAGTGAGATTACATACCCTTGAAGTATTCTAGTAAGGAAGGTAGATGAATAAGGACAAAGACTCAGCATGGGGAATTTAGTTAGAGAACTATGATAATAATCAAGTTCATTGTAATAGTCAAGAACAGTAATATAGACCTGAACTCAAGTTGGAAGGGATGAAAGAAAGATTGTAAAAAATGGACAGTCATTAACATAGGGGACAAAGCCAAAAGATAGACCTAAATGGAAACTTAATAATAATGTCTTGAATACTAATAGTGACAGGGCCAAAGAATAAATCATGGAAAGATAGCAATTAGATATAGCTTACAAAAATTTCAGGGCCACAGCTAAAGCATTCTCCAGGGGGAAAATGATGTATCTAAAAACATACATTAATTTAAAAAAAGAAAGAAAGACAGTATGAACTGAGAATACGGTTTGTTTGTTTTTAGTTATAAGTTTATTTTTTATTTTTAGTTTACAACACTCAGTTCCACAAGTTTTTGAGTTCCAAATTTTCTCTCCCTCCCTCTCCTCCCCCCTCCCCCTCAAGACAGCATGTAATCTGATATAGGTTCTACATATACCTTCCCATTGAACTTATTTACATAATAGTACAGTTGTAATGAAGAATCAGAACCAATGGAATGAATTATGAGAAAGAAGAAACAAAACCAAAAAAGAAAAGAAAAAAAAGAAAGCAAATAGTTTGCCTCAATCTGCATTCAGACTCCATAGCTCTTTCTCTGGATATGCATAGCTTTTTCCATTGTGAGTCTTTTGGAGCTGTCTTTGAACCTTGCATTGATGAAAGGAGCCAAGTCTATCAAAGTTAGTCATCAGAGATACTGTGTGTCTGTAATCGTGTATAATGATCTCTTGGTTCTGCTCCCTTCACTCAGCATCAGTTCATATAAGTCTTTCCAGGTTATAATGAAGTCTGTCTGCTCCTCATTTCTTATAGCACAATAGTATTCCATTACATTCATGTACCACAGTTTGTTTAGCCATTCCCCAATTGATGGGCCTTGCCTTGATTTCCAATTCTTTGCCACCACAAAAAGAGTTGCTATAAATATTTTTGTACATACTGGTCCATTTCCCACTTGTGTGATCTCTTTGGGATACAACCCTAGAAATGGTATTGCTGGGTCAAAGG
>JAQQSZ010000198.1:0-25204 GCA_028646595.1 Phalanger gymnotis | reverse complement strand
TCTTGGAGGTTTTTGTTGTAGGCTCTATGACTTTGTTAACTTCTTCTGACCGTATGTTTTGGTCTTCTTTGTCACCAAAGAAGGATTCCAGAGTCTGAGACTGAATCTGGGTGTGTTTTCGATGCCTGGCCATGTTCCCAGCCAACTTACTTAACCCTTGAGTTTTTCAACTTGGTTTTGACTGCTTGTAGACTGAAGAGTTCTATGTTCCACGCTTGGGCGGATGTGCTGCCTCACCAGCACTCCTCCTTCCCCAAGAACCTCCTACCTGGACTGGGCTTAAATCTTCAGCAGGCTCTTCTCTCCTGCTCTGATCAGCCACTTAATTCCTCCCACCAGGTGGGCCTGTGGCCAGAAGCAACTGCAGCCTTAGTTCTAAAGCTGCCCTGCCTCCGCTGCCCCAGGGGCGGTGGCTGAATGGCAAACTGTCCTGCAGCTTTTACCACTAACCTTCTCTGTTGTCTTTGCTGTTTGTGGGTTGTGAGGTCTGGTACATGCCACAGGTCAGTAATTCAGCCTGCTAGGGCACTCTCCACGGGGCTCCTGGTCTCATTGGTCTGCGGTCTGGTTGGCCCACGCTGCGCGCTGGGCTCTGCTTGGCTCAGCTCCACTCCCCTCAGCTGGGAGCTGGGAGTTCTGTGCGGAACAGACCTTACCCCGAGACCATCCAGGCTGTCCTGGGCTGGAGCCCTGCTTCCCTCTGCCACTTTGTGGGTTCTGCAGTTCTAGAATTGGTTCAGAGCCATTTTTTTTATAGGTTTTTGGAGAGACTTGATGGAGAGCTCACGCCAGTTACTGCTTTCCAGCCACCGTCTTGGCTCCACCCCCTGTACTCCCTCCAAGATTGATTTCTTAAAGAAAACACCAGGTAATCGGGGGACCAGGAGAGCATCAAATAACATCACACAATAAAACTATCTTTTTAAAAACAGAAGTAGCTCATTGCTGCTGGGGGGAAAGTGGTGGTGGGTAGCAGTAGCAATATCTTAGCACCCTCCCCCATGAGTTTGAGGCCTGTTTTTCCTGAAAAGGTCTGAGGCCTGGACACTTGGCCAGGTCACTTCATCTATCTGGCTTTCAGCTTTCTGAAATTAGGGTGTTACATTAGGGGTTCCTAACCTGGGGTCTGTAAATTAAAAAAAATATGTATATTTGACAACTATATCTAACTATGATTGGTTTTCTTTTAAAGGCAGCTAGGTGGAACAGTGGCCTGAAATCAGGCAGATCTGAGTTCAAATCCAGCCTTGGACACTTACTAGCTGTGTGACCATGCACAGGTCACTTAACCTCTGCCTCAGTTCCTCATCTGTAAAATGTGGATCATAATAGCACCTTCCTTCCAGAGTTGTTATGAGGATAAAGTTAGATAATAATTGTAAAGTTCCAAGCACCACAGAAACGCTAATTAGGAGCTATTACTATTAATCTACTGTGTTTCATTTTTTACACGTAAAAGCATTCTGAGAAACAGTCCATGGGCTTTACCAGACTGCCTGCCAAGGGCGTCTAAGACACAAGAGAAGGTAAGAAACTCCTTCCAGCTCTAATGACTACGGGCTCTCCATCACACACCGAGACAGTCAAGAGTCTTCTGGGGAAAGACAGCTGAGGTTCAGGCCCCTAGATGGGACTTGGCTGGGCCGGGGTGCAGGAAGTGACAGTGGTACCCACATCTTGAGAAATGAGACAGCCTTTTGGGACAGAGTCAAAGCCAACTTACCTGTGACCCACCACTGGTCAGAATGCCAGAAGCCATTGCTTTGTCCTCTGTCTCCTCTTCTCTCAGGGTCCTTTTCTGGGGAAGGGCAGAGTGCTGAGAAGGCAGATCTGCAGAAGGAAGAGAAGCCATGAGAGAGACCAAGATGGATCTGTAGCTTCCAAGCTCCCTAGGGTGAATTCTCCCTAGAGAAGCTAGTTCATCCCCATGGGCAGAACACAATATGAAAACAGAGTTGAGGAATATGTGTGCTGCCTTGTGGCACGAGAGATGGGTTCTGGCCTTAAACGCCTGACAGCCCAAATGCCCTTGTGGTCCCAGAGGGTTTCAGAGGCACCTAGCATTACCCTCCAGAGAGGTAAGGAGCCGCCTAGTAGAGATGCAGCTGGCCTTGCAGTCAGGAAGCCCCGGGTACAGGTCCTGTCACCAAGATATTGCTTCTTGAGCACAATGCAGTGCTTAAGTGAAATCTCCAAGACTTCAAGCTTTCTATGTGTTGTGAGCCCCCAGTGACTGGTCATGGAGAGTTTTTGACTTTGACAAAATGGCAGGTGAGGCTTGGCCAAAAATGTCTAGTGGCAGCGCCACCTGGTGGGAATGAGCTAGGGGGGCCATAGGGAGAGCTGAGTGCCAGGCCCAGCTGGGGATGGGACACCTCTCCAACACCAACCCAGGGTACCAAGGCTAGAGTTTCTGGAGGAGAAGGCTCACCAGGAAGACTTCACTGGTCCCTGCTCACCATCCCAAGACAGGCTGAAAGGCAAAGCCGCCCAACTACAATCCTGAGAGCAAAGAAGGAAGAACATTGGGCTGGAAGATGGGCCCCCCTGGGACTCCCAAGTGCACCCCTCCCCAGGGAAAACTCTATGTCACCATGATCTTTGAAAAAATTTGTCTTGATATTTTTTGTAGGTGACATATTGATGTCACCTACATTTCCCACCTTATCTCCCCCAGGGAACCATCCCTTCTATTAAGAATAAAACATGAGGAGGAAAGTAAAGCACATTTCAAAACTCATCAGCTTATCCAAAGTCTGGCATTATACGCAGTTTCCCAAGCTTCTGGTTCCCCACCCCTGCAGAGAAGTGGTCCCTCTGCTAGCTAGTCACAGGGCATTTGTAAAGATGTGATACCCACCCGCATCCACACCTACAGGATAATATGGGTAAGGCGTATGAAAATCATTTACACATTATATTACAATATATATCATATATAATATACAGTATATATAATATGTATAGCTATTATTCTAATATTAAAGAGAAGAGCCCAGACAGACCTGTGTGTGGTTTAGTAGCTGGAGGAAACCGAGACCCTACAGTGGGATTTCACTTGAAGTGATCAGGGATAAGAAAAGAAAAGGGAAAAGAACCTATTTGGCCAAAAATACCTATAGCAGCTCTTTTTGTGGTGTCCAAGAATTGGAAATTGAGGGGATGCCCATCAACTGGGATATGGCTGAACAAGCTCTATGACTGTGATGGAGCACTATTGTGCTATGAGAAATGACAAAGGGGATGACTTCAGAAAAGCCTGGGAAGATTTGTATGACTGATGCAAAGTGAACCAGGAGAACATTACACATAGCAGCAGCAATATTGTAAGGATGATTACACGTGAAAGCCCTAGCTATTCTGACTACAAAAACAATCTAAATCAATTCCAAAGGACCTATGATGACAAATGTTCTCTACTTCCAGGGTTGGAACTGATGAACTCTGAGCGCAGACTAAAGGTGACTTTTTTAGGTTTTTGATTTTTCTTGGATTGGTGTTTTTGCAACATGGGTAATACAGAAAATGTTTTACATGACTTCACATGTATGAGTATTGCTTGCCTTCTTAACAGGTGGGGGAGAAGCAGGAGGGAGAGAATTTGGAACTCAAAATTTTAAAAAAGAATGTTAAAAAAAAGAAATCTGAGGGAAAAAAATGGATTAGATAAATGATTTACCTCCAGGGCAGCCCTCCCCGCCTCCACCTTTGTTCTTCAGGGAGTTTGGCACCCGGTTCACAGGGCAGGCTTTCTCTCCTCCCCTATACCTGCCCATACTAGGGGACATCAGCGTTGCCACTGATCCTCCCTCAAATCCCCCAAGCTCCCATGACCTCCTCCTCCTCCAGTCCACCTCAGTCACCCACCAATGCACACACTCCTGAGGCCACCATCCCCTCACCTGATCAAAACCTATTGTCATCCCAGCCCTCCCTGGCCTGTGGTCTGCCCATACTGTGTGTGACCTCCAACAAGCCCTCAAGTTATCTCCCAAGGCTTCTCTCTCCCCTCTTTTCCCCATCTTGAGCCCTTGGTGAACCAATTCAACACTACATTCCTCTTCTCTTGAGTCAGGGCCCCCTTCACCTACCCCTGACCTAGACTGGCCGAGCCTCAGCTGGGCTCCCTCTTGCTCTCAGCCATCTGCATGTTGCTGGACGGAGATGGAGAGAATCAAGCAACCATCTCAAGAGAGTCCACCCGAAATCTGTTCGTCACAAGGGCAGGGGGCAGAGGAAGGAAGGTTAAGTATCACTGGGCAGTGCCAGCAATACTTATAAAAAGGGGGGACATAATTTAAAGAGAGAAAAGGAATAGCACATGGAGAGGTCCAGTGTTAGAATGGGTACTCTCAGGTAATACAGTAGAAGGAACATGAACTCTGGAGTCAGAGGTGTTTGGTTCAAATCCTGTCTTTGCGCCTTACAAACAGGGTGACCATGACCAAATCGCTTCACATCCTGGCATCTCATTTTCTTCATCTTTAAAATGAAATGGTTGGTGGGGCAGCTAGGTTGCGCAGTGAGTAGAGCAACGGCCCTGGAGTCAGGAGGACCTGAGTTCAAACCCGGCCTCAGACACTTGACACATTTACTAGGCAACTCACTTAACCCCAATTGCCCTGTCTTCCCCCCTGCAAAAAAAAAAATGACTAAAAACATGACTAGCAGCCTTTTGTGGTCCTTTCTAGCTCTTGGATTCTATTAACAACCCCCATCCCCCATAAGCCTTCCGTGATGCTCACCTCTCTTCCCAAACAATTGGGCCATGGCCTCCGTAGGCACCCCCACTGTGTCTCTTCGGGCCTGACGTGGGTTCAGGAGGGGCATCTGTCCTCGGACACTTGGGTCAAAGAGGTCAGCAGGGATCGATCCTTCCCAGAGATAGTGCCTGGGGCTCAAAGACAAGGGCCCCTTTAGCTGAGACCTCCACTCAGGGTTCCAGATTCTGCCTTCCCAGCAGAACGCCCTCTGATGCTCCCAGCAAAGGCCCTGGTAGAGCTGACCTGGTAGAGTCAGTGAAGGGGCTGACTCAGCCACAGGGCTCCGGGAGCCCCCGCCCTACCCTGTGTAGGAGGGCCTGGAATTCAGAGTCCAATTCTGCCTTTCTCATATGTCTGTTTCTTCTTGGGCCTGTTTCCTGTTCTGTAAAACAAAGCAGTTGAACCAGAGGACCTCTAGTGTCCCTTCTGGTTAAAATTTAGTGACTTTATGAGACAGCTAGCATCCTAACACATGCACATGCACGTCTGCTGACACACAAGCATTGTATGTGTGATGTGTGGGAGCCAGCATGGAGCAATGGGAAGCAAACCCACTGCCCACTGGCCTGAGACTGCTGAGTCCTGGCTTCAGATCCTGTCCCTGCCACTTATTACCTGTCACTGGAAGGAATCACTCTCCCTGCCTGGGCCTCAGCTGGGCTGGCCAGGAAGGCCCTTCTAGGACCCCAAGCGTGTGACCAGCTTTGCTAATTTAACATTCCTTCCCTAAGGTTTCATTCACATTCACTGTGGGTCAGCTCCTGGGGCCTAGCAGGACTGGGTTCAAGATCACAGGGCCTTCATCTGAATCCCTGGAAGGGGAACGTGGATGGAAGCGGGAAGACCCGAGGTCCAATCGGACCTCAGACACCAGCTGGCTGTGTGACCCTGAACAAGTCACTTCATCTCTGGCTGCCTCAGTTTCCCCTTCTGTAAAACGGGCACCTACCTCACAGGGTTGCTGTGAGGAATGAGGGACATGAGATTTGTAAAGTCTGAGGTGCACCCAAAGGGCCACAGAAATGCCAGCTGTCCTCCTGAATAAGGGACAGAGCAATGCTGCCTGAGGCCCAAGGAGGCCAGGGACAGAGGGGCTGGGTGGTCAGAGGAGGGCCAGTACCCGGGTAGAGCTGGCCAGGAAGGACTGGATGCCAAGACAGTGACCAGCCCCCTGGGGGGAGAGGGCTCCCCTCCTGACCTCTCCCAAGGAGCTCTCCGGCTACTCCCCAGGCTGCCCCCTTCTTCAGCGGGGTCTCTCCTTCATCCCACGCCTTCAGATGCTGTCACTTCCTCCAGGGAAGTGAGGGGGCTATTTACAGTAAGAGCTAACATCTATACAGCACCTACTGTATGCAAGCACTGTGCTAAGAGCTTCGTGATCTCACTGGATGCCGCCAACCACACTGGGCGGGAGAGGGAGGGGCTACTGTCACCCCCAGTTTACTGATGAGGAAACTGAGGCAAGCGAAGTCACAGAGCCAGGACACACCTGTGACTCCGGGCTCAGTGACTTCCCCTGACAAGGGGATGTGGGGCTGGGGCTGCCCCGCCTCCCACTATTAAAGGGAAGAAGCCATGGGATGGGGGCGGTGTGATTTGGTTTCTTTAGCAGAGGGAGGGGGCTTGGGGAGGAGGGAGCCCCGCCCCTCCCTCTGCCCCCTAGTCACCTAGTGGTGCTTGTCCCAGCTTAAACTCACCAGCCCCTCCCCATCAAACCCACATAATTCCCCTTACAATCACACTCTGGGCACACACAGCCGCCCCAGCCCCTTCCCGATCTTGGCAGCGTGCACACACTCCCTAGCCCCCAATTCCTTCCTGTCACACACACACTTGCACGTGCAATCACACTCTTGGACAAACATGCACACACTCAGACACCCTCCCACTGCACACATACTCACCACCAGCCCCGCCCCTCCCACATCGCACTGGTCCTAGCCCCTCCCTGTCTTGCACACCCAATCCCACACTCAGAAGCTTGCACACACGCACATGCTTGCACGGACACTCCCATGTTAGCTAACCTGGCAGGGTCAGCCCCAGTCTTCGCCCTTGGGTGGGGGTAAGGGGGAGGGGGGAGGCTCCCCAAAAAGCGCTGGGTGGGGCCACGCCTGCGCAATGACTCCCTCCAGACCTTCCTGCCCTGCCCACACTCAACCAGCAGGGACCCAAGAACAAAGGGCAGAAAAAACCTGAGTTCCTGGAGAAAGTTGCGCCTGCGCACCTAGAGATTCCCGGCATGCCCTGAGGTTCAGCCGCAGCCACAGGAAGTGCTCAGGCGACTGTGACGTCACGGCCGAGGCATTGTGGGAAATGGAGTCCGCACGTGGGACACTGCCACCGGGACCTGGCGACCACGTGCTGCGCCGCGAGGCCCGGGAGGGCGTTGGGTTCTTTTAGCTCATCTGTTTAAAAGAGCACCAAGCGCTTCAAGGAGGGCCCGGGAAGCTGAGTCCAAGGCCCCTTCTGCTGCATAAATGCCAGCTGTCGCCGTGTCCCTCGTTCTCACGGCCATACTGCAAGTGGATGAAACCATGGCGCTGTCCAGCCCTGTAAGGAGGAACCTCTGGGAATGTGGCCCCGGAGGTGCTCAGAGCGCGGGCATCCACGTCGCACCACGGTCGGAGAGGGGGCGTCTAGGAAGATGAATTCGTCTTCATTGACTCGTTCAGGATGCTCCGGGAGGCACCACACCACCCTCCCCCACCCCACCCCTCCACGTGCTGGGTATTAGGAAGACAGACAGAAACTAGAAAGTTCGTTTTCTGATAGTGTTTGGATTTTAGCCTTAACGGTCTGAGGTCAGGGAGTTCAGTGAAAAGGAGGCTCGTGAGAGGCACAGGAAAAAGTCATATTAAACTGACATGTCAGCATCTCTCCTCTATGGCTATGCTATGGATCTAACGCATCAGCGCTCTACTACATGGAGACATGGAATTATTAAGAATTATGACAGCAAGTGGGGCAGTGTACAGAGCACAAGCCCTGAAGTCAGAACCACCTGACTTAAAATGGGTTGCATGACCCTGGGCGGGCCCCTCAACTTGTTTGCCTCAGTTTCCTCATCTGTAAAATATGCCAGAGAAGGAGGCCGCAAACTGCTCCAGTATCTTTGCCAAGAAAACACCAAATGGAGTCATGAAGCCACAGAACTAAATAACAACATGAGGATTATGACAATATAAATGGAAAGGGAAAAACCTGTAAATTTGAATGCTGCATATATCTATAATTACCAAATTTTGCCCTGGAGAATAGTGTCTTCTTGTAGACTTGGAGGACTCTGGCTGTGAAATAGTATATACTCTGCTAGAAACCTGTGTTCTTTGTTTTGAATTTTCTTTTCTCTCTTTTAAAACCTATCTTGTAAGATGTAAGAGTGGGTATGAGCCCAGATATTTACTCCATCCCACTTAAAATAAGTTGCTAAACTTGATGCCTTTTAGAGGTCCATTAAGGAAAAATTAATCTGTGAAAGTTTTGATTTCATTAATTAAGTTCTACAGAGTTGGGTAATACCCCATAAGCTCATCAAAATATGAAGATACCCAGATTATAATTTAGAAACAAAAGAAATTTGATTATTCCTTTTTTACATATTTGGTTTCTAATCAATTTTCTGTATCTTAGTTTTCCACTAATTTCTGCATCTGTCTTTCATCTCAGCAATCTCCAACATGGAGATTTTTTTTATTTGTTTGTTTGTTTTTAACAACCTGTTTCTTTTGGTTGATCACGCCAAAAGAAAAGGAATAGATAAAACACCTGTTAGCTTTGGGTTAGCACAAATAGCATAGCACAGGCAATACAGACACTTATTTGCCATTCTCTTACAGATTTGCCTAATTGTATAAGGTCTTTTTCGTTTTTTGAAGTAATTCCTTAGTTTCATCATTTACAAAACAGACACATGAAGAACATACGCCAAGACACAAGATCAAATAAGGCCTGAACTTCTAAGTTTTTTTCTAAGAGCTTTTGAAATCAATATCTTACCTGTCTTCTCTAAGTATAGAACTTGTGACCATCTTGTGTCTGGGGTCCTGCTGTCAGCCTAACGTAATTCTTCTGTTTCCTAATTATGTTAATGCTCTCAGAATCTCAGCAAAAAACCCACAAAATCCTAATTTGGTAACAATACAAAATTGCTTTAGTCTATTTTGCCAATTGGGTTCACACAGTTTAAGTACACTTGGAGGGCAGCTAGGTGGCACAATGGGTAGAGCACCAGCCCTGGAATCAAGAGGACCTGAGTCCAAATCGCCTCAGACACTTGACATACTTGTTAGCTGTGTGACCTTAGGCAAGTCACTTAACCCCAATTGCCCCTCAAAAAAAAAAGTATACTTTGTACTTAGAACAAGTCCCTAAGAGACAGAAGATCTGATTAATGTTCCATTCCTCTAGACATTTTCCCACAGGAAGAAAAAAAACTGAGAATGATGAAGAACTTAGCAATTTCCGTAGTACATTTGTTCTAAGCAGATTTGGGAGATTGTTCAATAAAATTCCATAACTTTCTACATGATCAAAAATTCCATGCTTTGGCCAAAACAATCCCCTAAACTCTTTGTATTCTCAAACCAAACTATTCATAGCTCAATAGCTCTTTCTTTACACTTCCCTAGATAGGGCATCCATGTTTGTCCCAATTGGGATCCTATAATATGCATTTCTCCTCTTACTTCTGATCCCATCTCTCTTGCGGTGGTGTCCCTAATCAGGAGTGACACTTCTCAGAGGAACTTCTCCTGAGAGAATTGAATTAGATTCCCTAGGACTGTCTTGGCTGTTCTATTTGAGAAGTTGTCCACTGAAGATGCTAGAAATGTCCACTCTTTGATTGTGGATCATGGAAGGCAGTCTTCTATCTGCCTGAGTTCTGCCTATATGGAAGTTCTTTAACTTTAACACTGTAATATTCAGGGATTCATTTTGGCAAATTGTCCACAATTTCCAATTTTTAATTCCTGGGCTTAACCTCTAGGATCCTAACACTGAGCGATTAGGGCTCAAAGGCTCTCTACAAGTGAATATTCAGCAAAATTTCTACTAACTTTCCTTTATGACTTTACCTCTTATTGCCAGTTACTGTTTTAATCCTAAGAAAATTGTCAACAGGCCATCTCAGTCAGAAGACTTAGGTGAAAACCAAGTTTATTACAAGAGGAATGAACCCAAAGGGTTCCAAGTCTTTACAGAAGTTTTCATTTTTGTAATAGGATAAAGGGAGGAGACAATACCAGGAAGAAGTGTGACCTTGGAGAGGGAACAATGCAACAAAGTTGGGAAGAAAAACAAGACCACTCTCCACAGGGAGGAGCAAGGTGATGACAAAAGCCTCATTCTTCTCCCTAGGGAACTGGATAGACTATGAAGAGAGGAGGGTCTGCTTATCTGCAAAGGACCCCAGCTATACAATCAGTATTCCATCTTGGCAAAGACTAGATGGCATCTGTCTTGCCTACCAAGGATGTACAGTGAGTCCATTTTGGGATGCAAACAACAAATTATGTCAGCTCAAAGGCAGCTTCATCCTTGATATATTCAGGGCCTCCTGCATGCTCTGTGCCCAGTGTTTCTGGAGAATATTACAACTCAGAAAGACAAATTGAGGGGACACCTTATCAGCCCTTAAGGAAATATAAGTGAAAATAACCTTACTCACTGAAAGAAAGGCTTTTCCTCTTTCCTCTCTTCATCTGTGTAAAACTTCTCTTCTCCTGTCAGAAGAAGGTGGGATTGCTCCACAGGCCTTGACAGCTTAATGTTGAGGTGAGGAATCTCTCCCCTAAGGCTGTAGGGTCTAGCTGGAATTATTGTTCCCTCAAGGTGGTGGAAGAGAGCTGTAATGGGGAATCATTCCTGTAACCAAAGGTTCGTAAACTTCTTTGGCCTACAGCCCCTTTTAAAAAAAATTACTCAGCACCCTCCTGGAAATCTATTTTCTTTAACCTCTTGATGTTTTGTCTTTTTTAAAAATTAGGGTCATTTCGAAAATATATAAAATAATTTTTAATGATACATTTTAAATTTAATAATTTATTGTATATTTGTGGGGTTTTCCTGCACTGAAATATTGATGATGCAATATTGCATCATGTAACCATATAGTATCATATTGTAAACAAGTCATTACATGCACATGTTCATGCCAAAACAGGCTGGATTTCCCAACAATGCACAACATGCTCACCTGCCAACACTTGCTTGTTAAGACCTGTCAGCAGACTTGACTACTTATAAGTATAATTTCCATTTTGTATTATTATTTGGAAAATAATGTAATCATTACAATTTTAATTCTGTTACACAACAGATGAAACATGTACAGTTTTTAAAAATTCTCTTCTCTCTTTTCCTTATGCTTCCACCCCCGCTTCTTTTTATTCAATGCCCTGCAATTGCACCTGAGGCTACTATCACCCCCCTTATATCATTCCAGCACCCCCCAGGGGTGGTGTCACCCACTTTGGGAACCTATGCCTAAGCTCTGCCCACCCAGAGAATGATCATAGGGTCCTCTAGATCAGCACTTCTTAAAATGTGGATTTTGACCCCATGTGGAGTCATGACCCACAGTTTAAGAAATGCTGAAAGTGTTGTGAGTGGAAAAAGTTTAAGAAGCCCTACTCTAAATGGGTTCCTTACCTCACTATGAGCCACCAAAAGTTCCCCCTCATCCAGTTTGAGAGATTTCTCTACCGATGGCATACATGGCTTAATTACTCCTTGATAAAAGAATTTAAAGGCAAAAAAAATCTATTTTTAACCCTACTAAAGTTTTAAATTTAGCTAGGTGGCTAGCTGGCTGAAAATGAAGACCTATCAATTCCACTGCTGATCAGTGGAATGAAATATAAGTGAGGAAATGAAAGTAAGAAAAAAGGAGGAGAAAAAAAAACAGTAGCCTATGTTTAAAAGGTTAAAATTATGGCCACGTAATTTTTATATATTTATATATATTATATGTAGAAAAAAATAGAATTTTTAGAAAAATAGAATCTGAGCACTCTAAAGCTTATGAGTTTAGATAGTCCCTTAGCCCAATTGAATTTAGGGTAAAACAAGGCAAACTCACCAATCTTCAGCTTAGAGAGACTTACCTCAGGCCCAGAGAATTTGGGTATAGAAAGTGAAAGAAGTCCAACCTCCCAGGGCTGGTGTCCTTTGGGGAGCCATTGGTGAAAATTCATCATGGCGTGCACTTTGTTTTTGAGTCCCTTGCAGGGGCAGCTCTAAATAGGTTGAGGCCTATTCATTATTGTCCCTCTTCAGGGTGCCAATAATGTGGAGTTTAAAATTTTCCAACCTACAATAAAAGAGACTGAGGCAGAGCTCTGAGTCAATGGCACTTTATTAAAGGGTTCATGGTCCCCTCTAATGAAGTCGACCTCAGATCTCCCTCATGACCTGAGATATGTCTTCTTCTAGGGCCTTATTTTTATAAGACTTGATAACAAAATTTAATATTTGAACATTCTAGAGGGGCTATAAAAGGACAGAATCCCGTTGGTTGATAGACCTTGCTTTGTGGGCTAAAAACTGATGCATCAGATAGAAGCGGTATGTCAGCATGGCAAGTCTTGGATTGGGTGAAGCATGGGGCATCCTAGGATGGTCACAAAATGGTCAACTGCTCTTGTTGGACAAGAGAGAGTGCTACAGAGGAACAAAAATAAGGTGGATGACTTTCCATGTAATTGAGTTACCCCTGCCACACTGGGCTTGGTCACCATGAGAAGGAAAAAGAAGGGTGGGGGGTTTCTGGTTAGCTTCCTATGATTAATCAAATGAACGTACACTCCGTAGTTCATAACTCTGAGACCTAATATATAGAACTTATAATCACTAGTCCATGGAATCACGGCAAGCTGATTAATACTGGTTAAAAGAAAGTAGGGGCCCAAATGAATTATTTCTAACAAAATCTACCTAATTGCCCTAATAGGAAAATTTATCTCGCTTCAAAGGAAACCACAAAATGATTTACTTTTAGGACAGACTCAATCCCAATCAAATCTGGATTTACAATCACAAATGGCATCTTTTAGAATCTCATTTTCCCCAAGGTCCACTAGCTGCCAGGACCTCAAATTATATGGCCCACATTTTTCAGTTACCTTACTTCCAAAGCTACGTGGAGGCAGTCTCACACTTTTATCCCTATTTTTTTGAACACATGAGGTTCTCCTAAAATGTGAAAAGTGTAAACATAATGATATTATGACTGAATATCAATCTACCACGTGAAGATTGGAATATGCCCTTCTAATGGACCTTGAATGACAGAATTTTGCTATGTTATAGTCAATTCCATCCCACAGATTTGTTACTATAGTTTCCATTTGGTAAGTGGTGCAACTTGAAAGAATTCTGCCAAAACAGATATTTCTTCAACTGGAGCCCACAATATTACGAACTCATACCAAAGAGATCAAAACCCTCCTCAAACTTGACTTTCCCAAGCTTCAAACCTTTCACCTTCAAATCCTCCATTGACAAGGCAAAGAGACTCTAACTTCTTTTCACTTTCCATCCAGCCTCTTCTTATCCATAATTCTTTAAATCTTCTCACTCCTTTGCCTTCCAGGGAACTTTGATTAAAGCCCTACAAACTTCAAAATGGTCCCTTTCTTGTTCCACTCTGATTTACACCTTGACTTTACCTGCACTTCTTTCCTTTATTTCCATCTCATCCTTAGTTAGCAATCCTGGTCTAATACTCCACTGAAACTTTTGTGTAAAATTTTTCTTATGTTGTATATTTTGAGTTACATAGTCCTTTTCAGTTTCTTTTAGCTGACTTTAGTTTACCTAGACAATTAAGTTTAGTTAAGTCATTCACAGAAGAAAATGCAATGATGAGGCCAATCTGATTAAGAGCTGGAGGACGTAGATTGAAATCTTCATTTATTTATGTATAACATTGTAGAAATCTTGATACTACCTTCTAGCAAAGCAAGGAATCTATCACCTTCCAAGGGAAAGAGTGGGGGAAAAAATCTTACACGTTAATTGCATGTAATTTTGCTTCTACAGACCTGCAAACCTCCCCTCCAAAAAAAAATCCAAGAAAATATTTCAGTATTTGCAGAAACATTCAAAGTATAATTTAGAAATTTACAGTAAAGACATTACATTTAATTTAGTCTCTGACCAATTTCCAGTGCCCAAAATTCTTCTTTCTTTGTTGTTTGTCCACATCTCTGCACCTTTTCCTGGTCAAGGTAAAGGCATAGAAGAGACCATCTGTCCCTTTTTCTTTATTTCCCATTGAAAGTCTTATCAGAGTGCCAGGGGAAGGAAGTCCCTGTATTTTGGGAAGGAGAGCTTATCATCAGAACTGCATGTAGTGTGTCACAGAGATTACAGAGAGCTATTCCAAGTGTGAACTTTTATTAACTTAAATTCATCCAAGACTTTGATTTAAAAGTTATCATCTCCTATGATGCAAGCAACTTTGAGGAGGCTAATATCAAATGGGTGGCATCAATATATTGTAGTTCATTCCTATTAGACTTTTCATCACCCCATTTGGGGTTTTCTTGGCAGAGATGTTGGAGTGAGTTGGGATTTCCTTTTCCAGTTCATTTTACAGAGGAGGAAATGACAGCCATTAGGGTTAAGTGAGTTGTCCGGGGTCACACAGCTAGGAAGGGTCTGAGGTCAGATTTGAACTCAAGGAGAGGAGTCTTCCTGACTCCAGGCCTGGGTCTCTATCCACTGTGCCACCTAGCTTCCCCAACATCATCTTCTCTGATATTCTAAGCTCCCTAAAGCTGCTCCAATTTATGATTCCCTCTACCTTTTTTGAGAAGAACTAGGGGACTGGATTGGGCTGGAACTGGAGCCAGGAATTGGGGGTCACTGCTGCCAAATAGCACAGAAAGCAACACAGAAATTAAAAAGGTAAAAGCCTCGGTCTTATGAATATGCTCAAGCACAGGTTCGGGTCTCATAGAAAACACAATCCATCCAGAGGATTCTGACCAGGCATTTTAGAGGCAAAATTACATCAGAGTGACAGAGAAATATTTTATTTCAATATCCCAAACTTGTGCATTCCCCTTAGGCCATAATATTTCAAGGGAAAGCTAGATCTATAATCCCAAGCTTCTTTCAGTGTTGTAAAGGTTGAACCCAGTTACAGAGTCATAATCTCATACATTCCCTAAGGAAATAAACTGTATAGGTAAACTGAGTTGGGTTACACAGTATACTAAAGTTAGTGGGTTCCCAAATAAGCTGAATGAGGAAGAGAATTTACATCATAGCCAAGGCGTCAGGGACAATTGAGATTCTTTCTCTCATTTCTTTTCTAAGGAATGTTTAAGGCTCTAAGCAAATGTTCGCATTCCATTGGACAGGTTTTAGTCAGGTGAGATTAATGTTAATCAAAAGTGGCCAGAGCAATAGAAGGATAGAACCAACTCCCCTAACCATAATAACTAACATTTAAACAGCACCTACTATGTGGCGTGCACAGTGCTAAAAGCTTAACCAATATGTCCTTGGATCCTCACAACAAGCCTGAGAGGTGGGTGCCATTATCTGCATTTTACAAATAAGGAAACTGAGGCAGGCATTTGCTCCTGTTGCCAGAATTGACAGGATCCTTGCTCGGGACAGCCAGAGTAAAGCAGCACAAGATGCAGCCAGACAGGTGCATGGCAGTACTTATATCTGCTCTGGGGTGTGACCCACATCCTCAGGAGGCGATGGACACTTGGGTCCTTCAGTTTCAGTGGTCACCTATGTATATTATTTATGTATATGTGCTTGTGTGTGTGTTCATGTGTGTGTCTATGTGTCTAATTCTTTCCTCCTGTGCTCCTGGACCCAGAGAGAAGACAGAGGACTTTTGAGTAACACTAGCTAGGGCCCTTAGGCAAGAACAGGGAGAGAAAAGGTGCATTTTTCTTTTAATGAAATGTCCTTGGGGGGGAGAGGGAGGGGCTGCTGTCATCTCCACTTTACAGTTGAAGAAACTGAGGCAAGCAAGATCACAGAGCCAGGACACACCTGTGTCTCTGGGACTCTGTGACTTGCCCTGACAATGGGATGTGGGACTCGGCTGCTTCCCCTCCCATTACCAAAAGATGGGGGGAGGGGGGAATGGGAGATTAGGGGGTCCTGGGGAAGGCGAGGCAGGGAAGAAATATGAATTTGATTGGGGACTTGAACAGAGTAAAGCTTTTGAAGAAACTAAAGCTGCTATACAATTGGCTCTGGATTTATGGCCTATGCAAAGTGGACCGGTGGAATTACAAGTGACTGTACAAGATGACTATGTGAATTGGAGTTTATGGCAGAAACAACAAAGCCAAAATGTACCCTTAGGATTTTGGAAGTCAAGGAAACTACCTTCATCTGGATTACAATGTACACCTTTTGAAAAGCTGCATATTGGGCTTTGGTAGAGACTGAACAACTGACTCTGAGTCATGAAGGGATATTAAGGCCTGGAATCCTGATTATGATTTGGGTAATGAGTACCCCAGCATCTCACAGAATTGAACATGTGCAAGAGGCTGGCATAATTAAATGGAAATTGTATATTCAAAATAGAGCAAAAACAGGCAAAAGTGGAGTTTCTGTTCTTCATGAATCTATTGCAAGCATCGACATTGACGGAAATGACAAAACCTCTGAACCAAGGCAGCAGTTGGTACAATCCTTGGTAAAATGGAATGATGGATATGATGGAACTGAATGAAGAACAGAAGAAACATGCACGGTTTACAGATGGGACAGCAAAATATTTGGGCCATAAAAGACACTGGAAAGCAATAGCCTATAACCCATGTACTAAGAGAACTTTGGAAAGTACTGGGATAGGTGGAAGTAGTCAATATGCTGAACTTATGGCAGTACATCAACCTATTAGAACAGAAAAAGTGGGAGTGTCATATATTCACTGATTCATGAGGAGTAACTAACGGGTTACCTACATGGATGCCAATGTGGACAAACCAAAATTAGGGAATTCATGGTAAACAAGTTTGGGGCAAAGAACTATAGGAAGATATATGGAACATGTCTTTGGTTACTTATTGGTCAGTTTTTCATGTAGACGCTCACATGCCCCTCACTGTCAGAACGTGAGCACAACGCACATGCTGATCGAGTAGCAAAGATTGCTACTGAACATATTGTCCCTACTCTGGCACTGATGATCCAGTACTAGCTAAATGGGTCCACCAAACTTCTGGACGTTTAGGGGTCCAGGCCACACACTGGTGGGCACAAGATTAAGGTATTAGTATCTCTTATTCATTCTTAAAGCAAGTAACAGAGGATTATCATGTATGTCAATTGGAAAAGGAATAAACTGTTCCTCGGGGAGTAACTGGAGAAATAGCAAGGGAAAAAGTTCCGGCCCAAATTTGGCAGATAGATTATATTGGACGACTACCCCAAGATAAAGGATCTAAATTTATATGTACTTGTGTTGACTCCTATTCGGGTGTACTAGTAGCTTGTCCTTGTAAGAATGCAACCCAGAAAAACACCTGTAAAACTCTAGATATTATAAATCTATATTATGGAGCCCCAATGCAGATTCAAAGTGACAGTGGGTCACATTTCAAAGGTAGTAAGATGAAGAGATATTGTGTATTGACCAATATAGAGTGGATATATCATATTCCATATTATCCACAAGCAACTGGATTGATAGAAAGAATGAATGAATTGTTGAAAGAGCAGTTAAGAAAGTTAAGTTCTAATAATTCATATCAACATTGGAAAGGTAATTTGTTCACTGCTCTACATAATTTGAATAATAGACCATTAGGAGGAAGTACACCTCTGGGCAGAATGATGACCCCAAATCTGCAAATTAGAAAACAGCAAACACATAAGATCGAAAATATTGAGTACTGGGCTGTGAAGGAAGATGTCTCTCCCCCATATCCAGGAATACCTGGTTTGGCAGGACATGACTTACATTGTTTAGAGAACTTTTGGTTGGATAGAAAAGAGATAAGAAAAATCTCTACTGGGATACATATGATCCCTAAGAAACATTTTGGATGGATGTTACCTAAACCAGGATTAGCAGCTCAAGGAATACATGTATTGGCTGTAGTGATAGATGCTGGTTATCAAGAAGAAATTATTCTGACACTCCAGAATTTAGGTGAAGAAACTATACAGTTGTGTAAAAATGATAGAATAGTTCAGTTGGTTATTATTCCTTGTGAAACAATACCTCTTGTGAAAACTGACCCTCCTTCCAAAATAACTATCAGAGGAAAGGAAGGATTTGGTTCTACTGATAGAATAAAATTGGGAGCTAAAGTCTGAGTAAAATGGAAGCCAAACGATGTTCTAAAGGCTGCAGAAATTATAGCACTTGGGAAAGACAATACTGTAACAGTTGTTTACCCAGGAGAAAATGGTTATGAAACTGTATCTTTGACTCATGTATTCTATCATGAATAAGGCTATGATAGTCTATCTGTTTTGTTTTGGCTTTTGTCTATTAAATTAGTGAGATTTGTTTCCTGCAGGCTTAGTACCATCCACCTGCAGATGCCTGATCACTTAAGCCAGATGTCACCATCTGATGTGTTTGGATATCACCTCTGGACCTGTCCATGACTGTGATGTGTCATCCCTGGACCTGGCGTCAACCGAGTTCTATATGCCAACTGGCTAAAGAACTGACCTGTCAAATAAGACTTTTTATCTCTTGGGGCAGGAACAGCTCTATATTCAATTTCACCAGGAAGAAGCTTTGGAAGATGAGACCTTTGCCCCTTACCCCAAGATTTTGAGCCCCAGTTGTTCGATGGGGGAACGATGACGTTGTTTTATATGCTTTTCTTGTGTTATCCCTATTACATTGTTGTGTACAGTTCTGTTGACACCAGTTATCCTAGAATTCCCATTGCCCTATGTAATGGATAAGAAAGATCTTGGGGTCTTATGTAGTAGCAATTAGATTTGAAGATCTTTCCTACCCATTAATAGGCCATGTGACCTGCTTATGTCACAGGAAGCCTAAGTTACATGGTAGGAGGAGCTTCCTGACAGGAAAAGGAAGTTACATCACAGAAACATGTTGCGAGACAGAGAGAAAGAGAGAGAGAGAGAGAGAGAGAGAGAGAGAGAGAGGGATGTTATGGCTGCTAGCTAATGGCTGCCCTCGTGATTGTTAGAACTAAACAGGCTGACTTAGCTGTGTTGTGAGTTTGTTTTGGGGAAGACCCCAGCAGGGGGTCAGAGAGGTTTTAGGATGTTGAGGCTCCATGTAGTGATATTCTATATTGAATGTTTTGGGTTCCTTGCTGTTGTGATGAAGTGGACTGACTGGCTGCGGGAGTTGAGCATTTGGTTATGGGATATGGTTCTCTGGTGTCTGAATAAATGGTTTACTTCTTCTACCTTCTATGTGGAGAGTCTAGTATACTTTGAGATACAGAACTACATAGACATTTTGATAATTATCATCTACATTGTTATTATTGCCTTACTGTTTCAGCTGGTCACATGCTTGGAGTCCTAGAAGGGCCTTCCTGCCACCCAAGCTGAGACCCAGGCAGGGAGGGTGACTTCCTTCCAGTGACAGATAACAAGAGAGATAGGATCTGAAGCCAGGATTTAGCATTCTAAGGTCAGTGGGCAGTGGGTTTGCATCCCATTGCTCCATGCTGGCTCCCACACATACAACACATCTGTATGAGCAGAAATATGTGTACATGCTGAGAGAAAGAACACGCCACTACAAAGGTAGAGGCCAGATTTAGAGCCGTGTGCATTCAGGAAGTTCTTCAGGCCCAAAGCTAACTTTGTCTCAGGGATGCCCTTGGGGAGTAGCACTCAGGAGTTGGCCCTGATCCAGTGGGGGAGACCTTGGTCCATGGGCCTCAGGCTTGTCCAGTGTGGCCTATGAGGAGGAAGAGGCCAGTCAGGGAAGAGTTCCCCTGAACCTCAACCATATTCTTGGAACAGAAGGGAATGTGGTAGAGTCCCTCCCTGGAGGACAGGGCCTTTGTAATTGCTTTGACAGCTCATCCTCTGTCATTCCAGGCAGGTCAGCATCCACTCTAGGAAGAGAAGGCAAAGTTAGTGTGTCTCCTATTCTTGAGATTCTTCGCCATCCCCAGGTCACCTTGCAGAGACCAAAGCCTATTCCTAGGAGAGAGCCTAGAATCAGAGGGAATTGCCCCTGGCACACACAGACCCTCGTCCCAGGTGAGTACAGTCCAGCAAACTTGGAATCCAAGAGAACCAAGGAAGCTTTATCCTGCTAGTCTTAAGTTGTCCTTTGCAGTGCTGTCAGCAGAGCAGAAACTGTCCTCCTGGTTCTGCTCATGTCCTCCTGCCTGAGGCCAAACAAGTCTCCCCAGGTCTCTCTGAATGCCTCTCATTAACCATTGCTTAGGTCAAGTCAGTAAGCATTAAGAAAGTGGCTCCTCTGTGCCAAGCACTGTGCTGACCTACTGGGGATATGAAGGAAGGTCAAAAAAATGTCAGTCCCTGCCCTCCATGAGCTCACCGTCTAAGGGGGAGAACATCTCATGAGCTGTGTCCCTACAGTATGGATGGGGACACCCTGAGAGGGATGGATCTGGCAGCTTTGGGGACCAGGAAAAGGAGCCTGTAAATTCTTATCTGGCAAGTTCTTTAGGGACTTACCAGATATGGACCTTGGGGCTTTCTTTTGGGCAAGGTCATCAGATCCCAACAGCCTTGGAAAGACATTGTCTAAAGAAATTAATGAAGTGGTTTAGGAAAACTAAGATTTCACCTACAATATCTTGTATGGCATTTATACATTTGAGCCAAGGAATCCTCAGCAGATCCCAAGCTTGATTCAGAATGGAAGCCCCTTCCTTGAACATTGTTATATTATCACACCATGGGATGCAGAAAATAAGAGAATGGCTCCTATCCCCACGGTCTGGGGACTCATTCTTGGTAATTCAATAAGCATTGATTATGGGCCAGGCACTGTGCTAAGTGCAGGGGGCACAAAACAAGGCGAGCAGCCCCTCCCCTCAAGGAACTCACTTTCCAGTGGCTTTAGTCAAGTCAATAAGTCAATGAGGTTTTATTAAGCATCTACTCTGGTCCAAGCAACTCATAGGCTCTTGGGATTCCAAGAATGGAAAAAGAAAACAGATAATTTGTAAATAACTACAAACATGCAAACATTCATACATAGAGAGTTACTTCCATAATCCGAAGCTAGGTGGTACCGTGGATAGAGTTCTGGGCCTGGATTCAGTAAACCTGAGTTCAAATCTGGCCTTAGACACTTCTTAGAGAGCTGGTCTCAGTTTCCTCTACAGTATAATGGTGACAGTAGAACCTACATAAGCATTAGTGTGAGGATCAGATGAAATAATGTTTGTAAAGTGCTTGTGCCTG
Source organism: Phalanger gymnotis (assembly GCA_028646595.1). NCBI lineage: Eukaryota > Metazoa > Chordata > Mammalia > Diprotodontia > Phalangeridae > Phalanger > Phalanger gymnotis. The sequence goes on along the minus strand of JAQQSZ010000198.1, from coordinate 4,055 downwards.
GCACTTAGTAGGCACATTGTATAAGGTAAATTTCAGGAAATCAAAGAGAGAAAGTGGACCAAGAAAGGCTCCTTGTAGCAGGTGGGTGGTCAAGAGTGAGGAAGAGAGGTGAGTTAGGCTGAGGACTTAGAAAAGATAATCATATTTGGCAAGTAAAGCAATTGATGCTAATTTTGCAGAGGGTACTTTTAGGAAAGGAAGCATGAAAGCCAAGTTGTAAAGGGTTAAGGAGTGAAGGGGAGACAGCAAGGTGTCCCAGTGGATAGAGCACTAGGCTTGAAATCAGGAAGACTCATCTTAATGAGTTCAGATCTGGCCTCAGACACCTAACAGGACTGGGAGGGGCTGAAATATTAGCTATACCAGTCAAATTAATGCTGAAAATTGGATAATTGCCTAAGAAAGAATATACCATGGTTATCATATCTATTCCTGAATACATCATTGGAATAGATATATTGAGAGGTATGACTCTGAATTTACCTGAGGGGAGATATCAATTTGCAGTAAGGAAGATGGGAATTAATACAGTTTTAGAGGGAAAAGTAAAAATGGACCCAATCACTTTACCTGAACCTTCTAAAGTAATTTCTTTGAAGCAGTATCACGTGCCAGGTGGGCAAGATGAAATTGCCAGTACTATAAAGAAATATGTTGAAACAGGAGTGTTAGTCCCTACAACCGCTCAATGGAAAAATCCTGTATGGCCAGTACGAGAGTCAGATGGAACATGGAGAATGTTAGTGGATTACAGACAATTGAGTAAAGTGACTCCACCCTCATACGCTGCTATTCCAGATACTGTTAGCTTAACGGAAAAGATCCAGGAATATGATGGAACTTGTTATGCAGTTATTGATTTAGCCAATACTTTCTTTATCACTCCAATAGACTCCAAACAATGGGACCAGTTTGTTTTCATGTTGCAGGGCTGAAAATATACTTTTACATACTTGCCGCAAGGATATCTGCACAACCCCACTGTTTGTCATAGGATCGTGGCTGAACATCTGGATGAATTAAAGTTACCTGGTGTACAGGTTACCCCCTATGTAGATGATATTGTGATACAAGGAGAAAACATAAAACAAGTGGAGTGAGTTTGGTACCTTTAATTAAGCCTATGAAAAGCAAAGGACGGGAAATTAACCTTGTAAAGATTCAAGGACCGGCTCAAACTGCACAATTTTGGGGGAATACAATGAAATAAAGGACCGCGACATATCTGGGCCATAAAAGACGTTGGAAAGCCGTGTACTAAGGGAACTTTGGGAAGTCATGGAATAAGTGGAAGTAGTCAATGTGCTAATGGTGGCAGTACGCCAACCCATTAAAACAGAAGGATAGCGCCATGCGCTCGCTGATTCACAGGAGATACCTTCTGGATTCCCGTGTGGAAAAACCAAAACTGGGAAATTCACAGTCAATAAATTACGGGCAAAGAACTATGGAAAGATACGTGGGACACGCCTTTGGTTACTAACTCGTCAGCTTTTCATGTGACACTCGTGTGACCCTCACTGTGCCGGAACATGAGCGATGGCGATAGATACTGCTGAACACGTTGTCCCTACTCCGACACCAACCAATGATCCAGCACTAGATAAACGGTCCAGTGAACAGCTGGCCATTTAGGTGTCCAGGCCACACATTGCTGGGCACGAGACAAGGTATTAGTATCTCCTCCGTTGCTGAAACAAGCAGCAGAGGAATGTTATATATGTCAATTGGAAAAGGAATGAATTGTTCCTAGGGTAGTAACTGGAGAAATAGGAAGGGGAAAAGTTCCAACCTGAATCTGGCAGACAGATTATATCGGGCGACTACCCCGAGATAAAGGATCCAAATTGATATGTACTTGTGTTGACATCTATTCGGGTGTACTAGTGGCTTGACTGAACTCAGATGTTGGGAACTGTGGATCGTATTTGGTCTATTTACAAATGTATGTTTGTAATTTGTTTTGATTTGCTCTGAAGTTCAGGGTGCTGGCTTTCCCCTCTGAACTCAGTGAATGATATTTGCATGTTGGATTAAAGTAAGATTGTTGATGCCTTAACGTTGCTTTCCTTAGTAAAGCAGATCAAGAGGACCTGGGCTTGCAGTGTTCTGTGAGCTGGTTGTTGTTGGTCTTACACCCCCACAGCAGCGGCTAGCCAGATTGTTGAAACAATGAGGCTATGGTAGTCTTCTTGTTTCTTTTTGGAATTTTGTCTGTTAAATTTGTTTGCTACATTTGTTTCCCGAAGGCTTAGTACTATCCACCCGCAGATGCCTGATCGCATAAGCCGCACGTCATCCCTGCACCTGGTGTCCACTAAGCTCCAGATGCCAGCTAAAGAACTGACCTCTTGAATAGGACTCTTTACCCCTTGGGGCAGGGACAGCTCTATGTCCAATTTCAGTGGGAAGAAGCTATGGGGGATGAGACCTTTGCCCCTCACACCAAGATTCTGAGCCCCATTCATTTGAGGGGGGAATGATGATATTGTTTTATATGCTTATTTTATGTTATCTCTGTTACACTGTTGTGAAGTTCTATTGACAGCTGTTCTCCCAAAACTCCCATTGCCTTATGTAATAAATAAGAAAGATCTTGGGGCCTTATGTAGTAGTGACTAGATTTAAAGATCTTTCCCACCCATTAATAGGCCATGTGACCTGCTTATTCACAGGAACCCTAAGTCACATGTGGTGGGAGGAGCTTGCTGAAAGGAAATGGAAAGTGTGTCACAGTAAGTTCCCAGAGCGAGTTAGAGCTGAGTGATAGAGCAGATTTGTGCTACCCGTGCTGTGAGTTTGTGTTTGTTTCTGGCAAGGCCCCAGCGGGGGGAAGTGGCGGGGGTGGGGATGGCAGAAGGTGATGGGATGGTGAGGCTCTATGCTTTGATATTGTGTCTTAAGTTCCTTGCTGTTATAATAAAGTGAGCTTACTGGTTTGGGAATAAGATTGCTACTATGTTGGGAAGGATTTATTGGTTATGGGATCTAGTTCCCTGGTGTCTGAGTAAATGGTTTCCTCCTTCTACCTTCAATATGGAGAGGCTCTTATATTTTGGGATACAGAACTGCATAGGTATATTTACTATTATTGTCGAAGTTGTATTTATTGCCTTGTTAATAGATGGGTGGATTCATACCAAGCACATTTTGTTAGGATAATTGTGTTTTCTCCATCATATCTCTCTTCTTTGCCTGGTCTTGATCTTCAAAAAGAAAAAGTAGGAGGAAGAGGGGAATGGGATCAACACTAGTCATCTATACTTCAAATGGGCTGATCCCCACTCGTCCCCCCACCTTGTCTTCCCTCCATCCCAATCCCAGATGCTTGGCTGTAACACTATCTCAGAAGTCTCCTATCTTTCTGTCTCCCCTTTTGGAAGGTTCCTGTATAGTACACAGTGATTTTCCACCCTGAGGCAGGTAGCTAGCACAGTGAATAGAGTACTGACACTTTCTTCTGCATAATGCTAGACAAGTCCCAGTACCTCTGTGGGTACTTAACAGATGTTTTTTGACTGACTTGTTCTTTGCCTGAATCAGTTTCTTTCCTGGCTTTTTTCCCTTTATACTTCCCTCTCATCTCTGAAAACTCTTGTGCTTCCTTATTTGTAAAGCTTGCCCTTGTACTCAGTAATTTCCCCCACACCTCCCTTCCTTGAAGGGCACTGTTCCCAGGACCATGATCTCATTGATTTCTTAGATCCTCATTCCTTTTCTTCCATGTGCCAGGATCGCTAGTCTGCCCTGTGTTTAAAATGAACATGTGAAATCTTTCTGTCTCCTCTCAGCTCCTTCCAGTGTTGTCCTGCCTTCACTTTCTGGAATCCCTCAGTGGAGAAGCTCTGTCCAGTTTCTCCATGTCTTTGGGTCCCATTCTGTTCTCTTACAGGCCATTATCAGGTCTCCACCTTGTGCCAGTAAGGCAAAATGGGCTTAGTTTAACGGGTGTGCTTGAGGAGTTTGGCTTTTGTTTATGGTGAAAGTACTTTCACCTGTTAAACGCTAAGCCCCAGGCCCAAAGCCCTATCAGGTGTGAAACCCCTGTGGGCGTA
>JAQQSZ010000197.1:0-25230 GCA_028646595.1 Phalanger gymnotis | reverse complement strand
CATTGACACTATACCCATATCTGATACCTCAAAAATGGAATGTCAACCGGTCTCAAACCCAAAAACCGTTCCTGGAAGAGCTAAAGGAGGATTTTAAAAGCCAAATTATGGAGGTAAAAGAAAAAATTAAAAAAAAACACTGAGAAGATCAAATCTTTAAAAAATCAAAATTGGCAAAAAGACTAAGGAAATGCAGAATCTAAATAGAGAAAATGACACCCTGAAAGATAAAATCAACCAATTGGAAAAGGAGACTCAAAAGCAAAATGAGGACAGAAATTCATTAAAAATTAGAATTGAGCAAGTAGAAGCTAATGACTCTATGAGGCATCAAGAAGTAGTCAAATAAAATGTAAAGAATAAAAAAAAATAGAAGAAAATGTGAAATATCTGATTGGAAAAACAACTGACCTGGAAAATAGATCTGGGACAGGCGATTTAAGAAATATTGGTCTACCAGAAAGCAATGATGAAAAAAAGAGCCTGGAGGACAGTATCTTCAAAGAAATTATCAAAGATAACTGCCAAGAGGTCCTAGAACCAGAGGAGAAAATAGTCAGCTAAAGAATCCACCTATAACCCCCCTGAAAGAGATCCCAAACTGAAAACTCCAAGAAATATTATAGCCAAATTTCAGCATTATCAAGTCAAGGAGAAAATACTGCAAGCAGCCAAAAAGAAACAATTCAAATATCATGGAACTACAGTCAGGATATCACAGGATATTTCAGCTTCTACATTAAATGAGAGGAGAAATTGAAATATGATATTCCAAAGGGCAAAGGAGCTTGGACCACAACCAAGGATCAACCACCCAGCAAAACTGAGCATAATTTTTCAGCCAAGGAGATGGATATTCAAATAAATAAGGGAATTCCAGACCTTCCTAATGAAAAGGTCAGAACTCAATGGAAAATTTGATCTTCAAATACAAAACTTAAGAGAGACATCAAAAGGTAAACAAAGGAAAAATCCCCACAAACCTTGTTAATCAATAAGGGCAAATTGTTTACATCCTTATATAGAATTATATTGTTTTATATATGTTATACACATACATGTCAATCTTGAGAATAGTATAATTTTTATGACAATTGAAATGGATACACATATGCTGTGGTTGCCAGTATAAAATAACTGCTATAATGATGAAAATATAATTAAGAGTTGTAAAGGGAGGGTTCTGGGAGAAGAGGTAAGGAAGTAGTAGAAAATGGTATGTTGCACAACGTGAAGAGGCACAAAAACATATTATAGTAGAGGGAAAGAAGGGAGGGAGAAGAGTAGCATATGAGCTTTACTCTCATCAGATTTGGCTCAAGACGAGAATAACATATCTGATAAGTATAGAATTCAAACTTGTCCTACAGGCAGTAGGAGGGGAAAGGGGAAATAAAAGGGGGGTGGTCAGGAGGGAGGGAAAAGGGGAAAAGGATAAGATAAGGGAGAGAAATCAAGAGTGAGGGTAAATTGAGGAAGGTGGTGGTCAAAAGCAAAACTCTTTTGAAGAGTAGAAGGAAGGAGGGAGAAATAAAAGCATAAACAGGTGAGGGGGAACAGGATAGAGAAAAAGACAGAGATAGAATCATGACTGTGAATGTGAATGGGATGAACTCTCCCATAAAACGGAAGTGGATAGCAGAATGATTTTTAATCTAAAACCGTAATCCTACAAGAAACAAATTTGAAACGGGGATACAGAGAGGGTAAAAGTAAAAGGATGGAGTAGAATATATTGTGCTTCGACTAAAGTAAAAAAGCAGGAGTAGCAATCCAATCTCAGATAAAGCAAGCAAAGATGGATCTAATTAAAAGAGATATGGAAGGACACTATACACTGCTAAAAGCCACCATACACAATGAAGCAATATCATTATTTAACACATATGTACCAAGTGGTATAGCATGCAGATTCTTAGAGGAGACGTTAAAGGAGTTGCAGGAAGAAATAGACAGCAAAACCATACTAGTGGGGAACCTCCATCTCCCCCTCTCTGAACTTGATAAATCTAACCTCAAAATAAACAAGAAAGAAGTTAAGAAGGTGAATAGAATTTTAGAAAAGGGAGATATGGCAAACCTGTGGAGAAAACTGGATGGAGATAAAAAGGAATAAACTTTTTTTCCCAGTGGTACATGGCACATACTCAAAAATAGACCATGTACTAGGGCATAAAAACCTAACAATCCAGTGCAGAAAGACAGAAATGGCCAATGCATCCTTCTCGGCTCATGACGCAATAAAAATTATTTGTAATAGAGGACCAAGGAAAGATAAACTAAAAATTAATTGGAAAATAAATAATCTAATCCTAAAGAATGAGTGGGCTGAAGAACAAATCATAGGAACAATTAATAACTTCATTCAGGAGAATGACAATGATAAGACAATATATCAAACTTATGGGATGCAACAAAAGCAGTTCTTAGGGGAAATTTTATATTTTCAAATGCTTACATGAATAAAATAGATAAAAAGGAGATCAATGAAATGGGCATGCAACTGAAAAAGCTAGAAAAAGAACAAATGTAAAATCTCCAGTTAGATACCGAATTAGAAATACTGAAAATCAAAGGAGAGATTAATAAAAATGAAATCAAGAAAACAATTGAGCTAATAAATAAAACTAAGCTGGTTTTATGGAAAAAAAAACAATAAAATTGCTAAACCCTTGGTCAATTTGATTTAAAAAAATAAAAAAATAAAAACCAAATTACCAGTGTCAAAAATGAAAAGGGTGAATTCCCCTCCAATGAAGAGGAAATTAAAACAATAATTAGGAATTATTTTGCCCAATTGTATGCCCATAAATTTGATAACCTTAGAGAAATGGATGAATATTTACAAAAATACAAAATGCCCACATTAACAGAAGAGGAAGTCAATTATCTAAATAACCCCATCTCAGAAAAATAAATTGAACAAGCCATCAATGAACTCCCTAGGAAAAAATCTCCAGGGCCAGATGGTTTTATGTGCGAATTCTATCAAACATTTAAAGAACAATTAATTCACATACTTTATAGACTATTTGGGAAAATAGGTGGAGTCCTAAAAATTTCTTATTATGACAAAAATATGGAACTAATAACTAAACCAGAAAGAGTCAAAATAGAGAAAGAAAATTATAGACCAATCTCCCTAATGAATATTGATGCAAAAGTTTTAAATAAAGTATTAGCAAAAAGATTGCAGCAAGTTATCAAGAGAATAATACACTACAATCAGGTAGGATTTATTTGAGGAATTCAAGGCTGGTTCAATATTAGGAAAACTATCAGCATAATTGATCATATTAATAACAAAACTAGCAGAAACCATGTGATTATCTCAATAGATGCAGAAAAAGCTTTTGACAAAATGCAAGACCCATTCCTATTAAAACACTAGAAAACATAAGAATAAATGGAGTCTGCCTTAAAATTACAAATAACATCTACCTAAACCATCAACAAGCATTATATGTAATGGGGATAAGTTACATGCATTCCAAATAAGATCTGGGATTATTAGCACCCCTATTATTTAAATGGGCACTAAAAATGTTAGCTTTATCATTAAGAGAAGAAAAAGAAATTGAAGAAATTAGAATAGGCAAAAAAGAAACTAAATTATCACTTTTTGAAGATGACATGATGATTTACTTAGAGAATCCTAGAGATTCAAGTAAAAAGCTACTAGAAATAATAAACAACTTTAGCAAAGTTGCAGGATTTAAAAAAACCAGCATAAATCCTTGGCATTCCTATATATTACTAACAAAGCCCAACAGTAAGAGATAGAAAGAGAAATTCCATTTAAAGTTATCGTAGGCCCTATAAGATATTTGGGAGTCTACCTGTCAAGACAAACCCGGGGCTTATATGAACACAATTGCAAAACACTTCTTACACAAAAAAGTCAGATCTAAATAAGTGGAATAACATCAGTTGCTCGTAGTTAGACTGAGCTAATATAATAAAAATTATAATTTAACCTAAATTAATTTCCTTATTCAGTGTCATACCAATCAAACTACCAAAAATTATTTTATAGAGCTGGATAAAATAATAACAACATTCATCCGGAAGAACAAAAGGTCCAGAATATCTGGAGAATTAATGAAAAGTATTAGAGAAAGTGGCCTAGCCATACCAGATTTCAAACTGTACTATAAAGCAGCAGTCCTCAATACTACCTGGTACTGGCTAAGAAACAGAGTGGTAGATCAGTGGAATAGGTTAGGTATACAAGATGCAGATAGCAATCTACTCTTTGATAAACCCAAAGAATTCTGGACTAAGCATTCACTATTCCACAAAAACTGCTGGGAAAATTGGAAAACGGTATGGCAGAAACTGGACATAGACCAATGTCTTACACCATATAACAAAATAAAGTCAAAATGGGTTCATGATTCAGAAATAAAGGCTGATATTATAAGCAATTTGGGAGAGCAGGGAATAGTTTAACTATCAGATCTATAGGAAATGGTCAAAAGGATATGAACAGGCAGTTTTCAGAGGAAGAAATTAAAGATATCTATAGTCATATGAAAAATACTCTAAATCACTATTGATTAGAGAAATACAAATTAAAATAACTCTTAGGTACTGCACTTCTCCTGTCAGATTGGCTAACATGACAAAACAGGAAAATGATAAATACTGGTGAGAATGTGGTAAAAGTGGAGCATTAATACTTTGTTGGTGGAGTTGTGAACAGATCCAGCCATTTTGGAGAGCAATTTGGAACCATGCCCAAAGGGCTATAGAGATGTGCATACCCTTTGACCCAGCAATACCACTCCTAGGGCTATATCCCAAAGAGATCACACAAGTGGGAAAGGGGCTTGCATACACAAAAATATTTATAGCAGCTCTTTTTGTGGTGGCAAAGAATTGGAAATCAAGGGGATGCCCATCAATTGGGAGATGGCTGAATGAGTTGTGGTATATGAATGTAAAGGAATACTATTGTGCTATAAGAAATGAGGAAGATACAGACTTCATAAAAAACCTGGAAAGACCTACACGATATGATGCTGAGTGAGAGGAGCAGAAGCAGGAGAACATTGTACACAACCATAGACATATTGATTCTGTGATGACTAACTTTGATAGACTTGGGTGTCCTCAGCAATACAAGGCTCAAAGACATCTCCAAAGGACTCATGATGGAAAAAGCTAGGTACATCCAGAGAAAAAACTGTGGAGTCTGAATACAGACTGAGGCAAACTATTTGCTCTCTTTGTTTTTTTTTTCCTCTTCTTTTTTGGTTTTGTTTCTTCTCTCTCATGATTCATTCCATTGGTCATAATTCTTCTTTGCAACTTAACTATCGTGCAAATAAGTTTAATGAGAAGGTTTATGTAGAATCTATATTGGACTGCATGCCATATTGGGGTGTGGGGGGAAATAAGGGAGGGAAGAGAAGAAAATTTGAAACTCAAGAACATGTAGAACTAAGTGTTGTAAACTAAAAATAAAAAAAATCTAATTAAAAAAATTAAAAATTAATAGTAAGTTTAAACTTATATCAACAAAATGTCTTAGCAGCTAAATTCATTAAGGACAAAAATTAATTACAAAAATATGTACATGATAATACAATAATAATGTTACTTTAATGTTACCCTCTTAGTTTTGGACAAATCTAATAGAAAGTTTAAAAGGGAAATATAGAATCAAATAAATTGCAGAAACTAGAGCTAAAAGACATATGATATCTTCTAAATGAAATTTAAAAAGAATATATAGTTCTCAGTACTACATGAAATTTTTAAAATTGGCCATGTATTAGGGCACTGAGATATTGTATATAAATGTAATAGGGCAGAAAGGGTAAGCTTATCTTTTGCAGAACATAACAATATAAAAATAGTAATCAATTCAGGAAATACAAATAACAAGCAAGTATTCCAATGAAAACTTACTTATGAAATCCTAAAAATGAATGGGTCAAAGAAAAAATTATAGGAATAATCTGTAATTATGTGAAAAATAATAATGATGACATAGACCCAACATTTCTGGAATATGGATAAAATAGTCCTTGGGAAAAGTTATAGCCCTAATAACATAATTTGTTTTAAAAATAGAAAACAAAATAAACTGAATATACTTTTAAAAATTAGAAAAGCAAAAATAAAATCTGATATAAGAAGAAAGGAAAACTAATGAAATAGACAAACTAGAAATGAAAAAGTATAAGAATGATAAAGAAAACAAAAATTTATTTATTCTCTGTGAAAACCGACAAAATTAATAAACCTTTATCTAACCTGATTAAAGAGGACAGAAAATCAAATCAACAAAACAGCAACTAAATAACAGAATCACAAAAAATCAGACAAAATCAAAAGGAATTTTAAGAACTTATGATAAAATTATATAAAAAATTGAAAACACAAAATAAAGAGAATAACTTTAAAAAAACGAAAACCGATAGAAGACTATTAGAGGACCAAATAGGTAAATGGAATAATTCAGTCTTGTAAAAGGAAATATAATTAACTACAAAAATATTACTAAAGAAAACATTTTCTGGTCCTGATGGACTTCCAGGAGAATTCTATCAAACTTTTAAATAATAATTAGGACTCAAAACTTGAGAAATTATTCAGCCAGACTCTTTTTATGTGACCATTGTAATACTAATATTTACAACAAGAAATAATAAAACACAGGAAACTATAAACAAATACCTGTAATGAATATTGATGCAAAACTTTTTTGACAGTTTTATCTTTTTAAAAATGTTATTTTATTTTTCCCCACTTATGTGTAAAGATGATTTTAAAATTCATTTTAAAAAAAGAACAATGAGTTCCAGATTTTCTCTCTCCTTCCCTCATATTCCCCCTCCAAAAGAAAGTAAACAATTTAATATTAGTCATATTGAGAAAGAAGACACAGACATAAAAGGAGCACACACACACACACATTACAGAAAATGAAAAATAGTATTCTTTGATCTTCATTCAGAATCCAGTTCTTTCTCTGCAGGTGGATAGCATTTTTCATTTTGAGTCTTTTGAAATTGTCTTGAATCATTGCATTGCTGAGAATAGCTAAGTCGTTAGCAGTTGCTCATCATACAGTATTGCTATTACTACCTACAATATTCTCCTAGTTTTGCTCACTTCACTTTGGTACAAAACTTTTAAATAAAATCCTGTCAAGCAGACTATAGCAATTCATCCAGGAAATTATTCATTATGACCAAGTTGGATTTATACTATGGATGTAGGGATGGTTCATCATTCAGAAAACTACATATATGCACATATGCACATGTATTTAATCACTTGAAAAACAAAAATATTAAAAAGACATAATTAGCTCAATAACTGAAGGAAAAGCTTTAACAAAGTAAAACACTGATTTATGCTAAAAACCTACAAAGTATAAGAAGAGTATGCTATTTAACATCATAAAATTATATTTCTAAATCCAAAATCAATTATCAGATATAATAGGGAGATAATTGATTCTTTCCCAGCAAACACAGTAGAGCAAGAAAATATACTTTCCCCACTGTTATTTTTTGTAGTTCCTGAAGAAATTAAAGGCATAAAAATGGGCAAAGAGGAGGTAACACTATCTCTATTTGTGATAACATGATAGTTTATTTGAAAATCCTAAGGAATCAGCAAAGATATTTGAGACAATAGCTTCAATGCATTTTCAGACAAGATAATAAACCGACAAATCAACCACATTTCAATATAACAACAAAACCCAAGAGATGGTAATAGAACTGGAAATACTATTTAAAAATAACTGCAGAAACATAATATACTTTGGGCTCTGTCTACCAAAGCTTACAAAATACTCATGTAGATTTAATTATAGTGTTCCTTAGTGAAATAAGGAACAACTTAAATAGCTGGAAGAATATTCAATGCTCACGACTGGTCCATGTCTATATAAAAATGACTATATTAATAAAGTTAATTTACAGTTTAATGTTATACTGCTCAAATGATCAAATTATTGAACTTGATGAATACAATTAATATAGGGAAACAGAAGTATATAATTTCATGAAAAAGGTTGATGTGGAGAATAAAGTAGCAATAAATGGAAATAGTGCTTTCTGACCTTAAGATATATTATAAAGCAGCAGTCATCAAAATAATTTGATATTGGTTAAAAATAGAACAATAAATCAATGGTACAGACTAAAAATGAAGCTGAAAGAACAGAATGAGACAACCTAGAATTCAAAAAACCAAGGAATATATCTATTTTATTAAAAACTTATGGTTGAACTGGAAAGTAGCCTGGAATAAAACTGGACTTGCAGCAACATATAATGACATATTCCACAATAAATTTAAAATGAATACATGACTTTAATACTAAAGATCATACCATAAGATAAAGAAAAGTAGGTCACATATAGTTTTCACAGCTATGAATAAGAGATATATTCTTAATTGAATCAGGGATAGAGGCGATTACAAACACAAAGTAGATAATTTGATTATATGAAACCGAAAAAGCTTAAGTATAACAAAAATCAATGCAGGTAGGATAAGAAAGTAAGTGATTGAAAAGGAGTATGATTTTTTGTATCAAATTCTGTTATCCAAGATTATATGTGTGCATGTATGTGTGTATATAGATAGATATAGATACACACACATATATGTGTGTACACACATATATGCATATGTGTATATTTGTGTGTGTTTGTGTATAATCTTATATTTACATATGTGTCTTTTTATTTATCTATCTAACCAAAAGTCATTCTTCAATAGATATGTTGTCAAAGGATATTAACAAACAATTCTCAAAATAAATATTGCAAATATTAACAGTCATATAAAAAAGCTGTGAATCATTAATAAGAGGAATGGAAATCTGAGGAAACTTGAAGTTTCACCCTGGCAAATATTAAAGGGATGGTGAGAAGACTGGCATGCTAAGGTATTTTTGTTTCAGCTGTGTTGTTTGCTGTATCTATTACTTATATTCCATTCCATTTGTGCATAGTCATCTGAGACTGAGGTTGATTCTTCTTCTTATGACTTTTTGGTCTTTGTCATTGATATTCTTTCACCTATACTATACCTTTCATTCTGAACAATTCATCTTGGAGATGAACATAAACAATTTTCTCATCTTCCTTCCCTTTTATCTTAAAGTTCTCTTCATTATATTCGAAATTCTACAGGCAAAATATTTCCCCTTACCTTTGTTAGATTAACGTCATCACTTGGCACAAGCCCAGAAATCAGAATTCCAAACTTAGGTATCATCTTTTATTTTTATTTGAAATTAAAAAAATCATTTCTAAATTCTCTTTCTTCCTCCAACCCTGTCCTTACCAATTAAGAATGCAAGAAAGATAATATCTATCATACAAATGAAGACATGCAAAACATATTTCTGCATTAGCCATGCTTTGGGGGGGGGTTAAGAAAAAAAAGAGAAATGTTTCAATCTGCAATCAGAGTTCTTTATCTGTAGAAGTATGGCATTATTTATTGCATGTATTTTTAAGTCGTAGATCATTGTATTGATCAGAGTTACTAAATCTTTCTCAGTTGATTATCTTTACAATATTGGCACCACTATGTACATTGTTCTTTTGGCTATTCTCACTTCACTTTGCATCAGTTCCTCTAAGTCTTCCTAGGATTTTTCTGAAAGCATCCTCTTCATCATTTCTTACAGCACAATAGTATTCCATAACATTATCTACCACATTCCCCAAACGATGAGCCAATTCTTTGCCACTACAAATAGAGTTGTTGAAAATATTTTTTAGTAAATGAGAGTCCTTTTTACTTTTCTTTGATCTCTGTGGGGTATAGACCCAATAATGATAATTGTTGGGTCAAAATGTATGCCTGGTTTTATAGCTCTTTGGGCATAATTCCAAATTGTTCTCCAGAATGTTTGGACTAGTCCACAGCTCTACTGAGTGCATGAATGAACCTTTTTCCCCCACATCCCCTCCAGTATTGGTCATTTTCCTTTTCTGTCATCTTATTCAATCTCATGGGTATGACTTGATACCTCAGAGTTGTTTTATTTTGTATTTCTCTAATTATTAGTGGTTTAGAGCATTTTTCTTGTGATTATTAGTAACTGATTTTTTCTTATGAGTGACTGTTGATTTTCTCTGACCATTTATCAATTTCTAAATTGCTCTTATTTTTATTAAGTTTTCCCAGTTCTCTACATATACAAGAAATGAGACCTTTCTCTGAGAAGCTTTTTGTGAAGTATTTGTTTTTGCTTTTGTCAGTGTCCTTCCTTTCTTCTAATTTTGGCTGCATTGGTTTTGTTTGTGCAAAACCTTTTAAAAATTTATGTAATAAAAATTATCTATTTTAATCTTCTGTGAACCTCTCTATTTCTTGTTTGGTAATGAAGTACTCTCCTATTGATAGATCTGACAGGTAATGTTCCCCTATGCTCTCCAATTTACTCGTGATATCAACCTTTATGTTTAAATAATGTATCCTTTTTGAGCTTAACTTCATATAAAGTGTGAGATGCTGGTCTATGCCTACTTTCTGCAAGACTATTTTCCAGTTTTCCCTGTGGTTTTTGTCAAAAAGTCAAAAAGGTTTTTGTCAAAAACACAGACTCGATTGGGTATCTTACCCTACATGAAAATGGGGAGAAAGGGGATAAGAGGGAGATGATGATAGAAGGGAGGGAAGATTAGGGGAGGGGGTAGTCAGGAGCAAACACTTTTAAAAAGGGACAAGGTCAAAGGAGAAAATAGAATAAATGGGGGTGGGGGGCAGGATAGGATGGAGAGAAATATAGTTAGTCTTTCACAATATGACTTATGGAAATGTTTTACATAACTACACATGTATAACCTGTACTGAATTGCTTGCCTTCTCAATGGGGGTGGGAAGGGAGGGAAGAGGGGAGAGAATCTGGAGCTCAAAGTTCTAAAAGCAAATGTTAAAAATTGTTTTTACAGGCAATTTGGAAATAAGATATACAGGCAACGGGGTATAAAAACCTATCTTGGCCTACAAGAAATTAAAAGGGAAGGGGAATGGGAGCAATGGGGTGGGGTGACGGAAGGGAGGGCAGACTGGGGAAGGGGTAATCGGAATGCATGCCATCTTGTGGTGGGGGTAGGAGAGAGATGGGGAAAAAATTTAGAACTCAAAATCTTGTACAAATGAATGTTGAAAACTAAAATTAAATTGATTATTTTTAAGAAGTGAGTTCTTATCCCAATAGTTTGGATGTCTGTATTTATTAAACATTTATGCTACTGTGCTCATTTACTTTTGCATCGTGAGTATCTAATCTGTTCTAACACTACTTAAAAGAGATCCTATGAGGAAAACTCATAGGAACCCCCAATTCAAGAATAAAATATTAAAAGCAACGAGATTAAAACAATTTAAGTGCAACGGTGCCACAATTAGAATTACACAAGACCTAGAAGCAGAGACATTAAAGGACCACAGGTCTTGGAACACAATATATCAAAGAGCAAAAAACCTGGGGCTCTGGCTGAAATATCATAGTCTTCAAATTTAAGTATTATTTGAATGAAGAAAATGGACAATTGACAAACCCTCAGACTTTCAAGACTTTGTTAAAAAAAAATCCTCAACTTAATAGAAGATTTGACATACAAGAACCAAGAGAAACATAAGGTACATACCAAAGATTGACTATAAGGGATTCATAAGGACATACTCTTCACCTTTTATATAACATAAAATGTAAAATGTGTGTCTAAGATTCTTATTAATAATTGTTGAGCTCATAAGAAAGAGGGGGATAAACCTGACAACGATATGAATTTAAAAACGAAAACCATTTAGAAACAGCTAAAAAAATAACTATTTTATACAAAAGAGGTGTAAGAGGAAGGATACAGAGGATTTAGAAGGGGGAGGAGGACTGGTAGTTCTGGTAACCTACTTTCATTGGGAGTGAGTTTAAGGGGGAACAATACATACATGCATACATACATACATACATACATACATACATACATATATATATACATATATATATATTTGGAAGAGTATAAAAATCTTCTAAATTTAGCAGAAATGAAATGGTAGGGGTATAGTGAGGGGGGAGAGGATAAGGGACAGATTTTTAGAGAGGAGAATGAGGGAATAGGTAAAAAGGGGATTCAGAAGGGTGTTAAGATTTATGGGAATGAGAGGATAGGGGAGGGACTCTTGGAGGGGCTAGGCAAGTAATAGGAAGACAATGTAGTCAGTTAACAAAAGTAGAGGAATCAGGAGAGATAGAAAACAAGATATATGTACAAATATAAAAACAAAGATTAGGAGTAGAATATGTTTGGGAAAGTATATGTCTATATATGTATGTATATATGTATATGTGTATGTACATATCTATAGCTATAGAGAAACATATCTAAACTTTATTGTAGCCTTCGGGGGTGGAGGTGGGGGGAGGGAAAAAAGAACAAGGTAAAAAATTACACAGCAGAAAACAAAAGAAAACTCACCAGGAAGCAAGTAAAAGATGGACAATTCTCAAAACAACATGTAGTATTTATTATATAGTCTTTCTTGAAATGAAAATCTATTGTATTCTTTCAATCCTCTCTTACATTCTGCTATGCACACGACATGCTTTTTTTCTTTCTTTGTATTTAAGTTTCAATATTTACATTTATGATATATTTTTTTCTCTTCTGTATTTGTGTTGGGGCCGTTGAGTCTAAAATAAAATTAAAAAAAAAGAAAAGAAAACCACTCAGAGCTCATAGAACCAGGGCAAGTGAAAAAAGACAGAATCTATTGTTCTCTTCCTGAAAGAAAGCTTTAAATGAAAATTCCTAGAACATTGAATTTCAAATCCAAAGATTCTAGGTCAAAGAAAAAATATTACAAACAGCCAGAAAGAAAGAATTCAAATGCAAAGGAGCCACAGTCAAAATCAAACATTATTTAGCAACTACCATTATAAAGAAACACAGAACATGGAAAACAGTATTCCAGAAGGCTGAAAGATATGTACTTACAAGCAAGAATACTTACTGAGCAAAACTGAATATAATTGTATGGGGGGAAATGGACCTTTGAAGAAATAGAGAATGTCCCAGAATTCATGTTCAAAATACTAGATCTGCATAGAAACTCTGAAGTGCAAATATAGGAATCAAGAGAAACCTAATAAGCTAAAGGTGAATGATGATAAGGGACTAAACAAGGATAAATTGCTTATATTTTAAGATGGGAATGTGATACTTTGAACTTAATCATCATCAGAGGTTATAGAAGGAATCTAATTAGATAAGACCTGGGATCAGTTATATTAGTTATATTATTTCCTAATCTTAAGAGAAGGAAAAAAAAGACAGGAAAAGAGGAATTCACTAAAGGAAGGAAAAGAAAAAGAAGATTCAGGAAAATTCTATTTCATAATCAGGTTATAAAACAGATATCTATATAAAGGAGGATGAAAGAGTGTGGGGAGCAGCTGAGATTTAACATCACTCTCATCTGAACTAGCAAAAGGAGGAAACAATACATCACATAGCTAGTTGGGTATAGAAATATATTTCACTCAACAGGGAAATAGGAGGGAAAGAAGAGGAGAGGGAAGGAGGAATTAGAGGGAAGATGGAATAAGGGAGGGGCTAGTCCTAATCAAAACAAAATCTAAATAAGGATTTATAAAAAAATTCATATTGACATGGCAATGAAAAAGAACCTGCAAGGGTCTCCCTAAATTGGGAAATGATGGAATAAGTTATGGTATGTAAATGTGATGAGATATCCTTGTGCAATAAGAAATAATGGGATGGTTTCAGAGAAACCTAGGAAGAGTTGTGTGAACTGATATGGTATGAAGTGAGCAGAATGAGGACAACAGTTTATACAACAATTGGTAAAGACAAACAACTGTGAAAGACTGGGAGCTCTATTCAGTGTAATGACAAAACACAATTCCAGATAACTAATATATGCTACCCACTAATACACACTACCCACCTCCTAATAGAAAGGTGAAGAACACAGAGTGTGTAATAAATCAGACAGATAGAGAGAGAGATGATAGATAGATATAAAAGATTCATTTGAATGAAAATTCCTTGAAATAATATGGCCAAAATCCAAAGCTTCTAGGTCAAAGAAAAATACTATGAATAGTCAAAAAGAAAGTATTCGAATACCAAGAACCTGCAGTTAGCTGGAGGAAGGAAGAAAAGATAGATTTTTGCTAATTAATAAAATTAAATTAAAATAACATTTATGCAAATAACCTACTATCTTCAATCAGTGACTTTATCCTAGAAATAGTTTGAATACATTGAGTTATCTGGTTTCTCAACTTACAATGTATTAGGTACTGCAAGTTAGAAATTGTGGAGGGCTTGCTAGAAACAGATACGTAACTGAAATAATAAATTACAATTGACAAACTGACTGCATAGGGAGGAAACAGAAGAATTACAAAATAAAAACAGAAGGACTATAAGAACCGAGCAGGCTTAGTGCTCATTTAGTGTAAGGAAAAACATCAATGTCCCAAATAAAATGATTTTATTAGACATAGTATAATAATTAATGGATAATTGATGTTTGTGGTAACAATAAGAAAAATTTAAATTGTGTTCAGTATATTTAGCTTACTGACTTTATGAATACAGTTACCTGTGTAATATATTTTAGACCAATTGCTAACTATGAACATAAAAAAGCATTATAGCATTTAAAGTGGCATGTGTCATTTTCCGAGAAAACTTACTTATGTGGAAGAATTCAGTTCCCAAGGCAGCCAGATAAATGAGGAGCAACTATATCTAAATATTTTATCATGGTGTACAATGAAGAACAGAGCTATGTAGTTTGTTTTTAAAGTAGGAAATATCATGGCCTTGTTTTCATCATTATTTTGTTTAATATTAATCTATGCCTACTATAAAATAATGAGCATTGTTTCAGCAGAATTCCAAATGTGGTCTTTGTCACGTTAGAAAGCCATGAGCATTGAGATTATTGCCAACCAAAGTCCTGTTCGAAGGAGTACTGTAGCCATCCCTTTGGCAGTCTGGGATTGTATTCAATATTTGCAGAAGAAAATGTGGCCAGAAATGTGCCACTGGAAAATTATGTTCAATGAAGAATAGCAAATAACATGTCTGTTGCAATTGCTTTTGGGTTCAGTTCATCTGTGAAAGCAAAATTAAAGCCTTGTTCTTTATCTTTCGTTACAGCTGCTTTGTGTTTATGCCCAATACATTTCTTGTCTGTCTCATGTTCTCCTGACCCTGCCTACCTGAAAGAAAGATCTGCATATCTAGTAAAATGACAGACTACCTTCCTTTCTAATACACGATCAGCTTGCTTTTGAGAGAAAATGCTTTGGATTTTTTGGGTATGTATTGTTTATTTGTCGTTAATGGCAAGCTTTTTTCACATGCCATATTAAGCAAGTTTCTCTTGAAATTCCTATCAATGAATATATATTATATATACACATATGTACAATATATAATGCTACATATTATATACATAATATATATATATATCTTAGATTACATAGCCTTTTGATTCTTTGAATGGTTGGCAGTTAGCAATTAGGCTCTTCCTATAGTTATAGTCTGATTTAATTCTGTTGTTTTCATGTACCAGGAAATATCAAGTGCCTCATATTCATAAAGATATGAATCTGAGCAAAATAGTAATGAATTATAAACACCAAAAGAAATGATGATTTCATTAATGAAATAAATTGTGCACATGCCTAAGTGTTGATCTCTTCAGCAATCATAGGTCTAAAATTTTAGAACTAGAAGAGACCTTACTATAATGAGGGGAATCAGCCTGGATCCATGAATTCCCAAGGGGTTCATGGATAGATTTCAGTGGATCCAGGAAAGTGGATGAGAAAAAGTAAAACTTTATTTTCACTATCTTCTAACCGATATTTGACATTTGCATTTCCTTCAATTATCTGTATAGGTAGCAAACATTATTGCCAGAAGGGATTGTCAGGCCTTACCATGCACATACACACACGTTAGGAAACTCTCTATATGTACTGTTTTCTAGAGTTTATGAAGCTGAAAAATTCATTACCTTGTGGACAACCTGGTTACTGTTCTCTGCCAGCTGTCAATGATACATCACCAGCCAACACCTAAAAGTTTCATTGTATTGGCAGAGCTTTTGAAGATTTGTAGTCATTATATTGTTATAATAAAGAATCAGAATATCCCTCAAGAGTAGATGGGTCTGACTATATCTTAGCCTTTATTTTCTTATTAGAGGCATTTTATTATTTTATTCTTGGTGTCAGCTAATGAATTTCTCATGAGGAGTAAGTTAGACACACAGAGAAATATGTTAACCTTTACAACAGAAGTAGTTGTCTTTGTCTCTGGAGTGAAAATTGGATGCTAAGGACTTGAAAGAATGCATATGTGTGAAAGCAGGTGGATATGCATATATACATATGAATGTATAATAGATACACATACAATATGTAAATTGTATATAATATGTATTTCACATATATATGCACATGTGCTATATTTTAAGTACATGTACATATAAACATACTATACCTATATTATAACTACAGTACTTATATATTTTTATATATACCTACTTAATTAGGTGATTATCTATTTTGCAACTAACTTTGGTTCAATTACATTTAAAAGTAGGCTTTCTTAATTTTTTTTTGTCTAGTGAAGTAATTCAAATCTCCTTTTAAGGTGGCCAAAATAAATGAACCATGCTGAAGTGTGGTTACTTGGGTAGGTATTACATTGATCCACTAATTCAGTGGAAAATTTGTTTAAATATTTGGCACTAGCTTTTAACTGAAGATTTCAAGGTTTATAGTGAAGTTTTGCAACATATTTTAAAAGATGACTGTATATAGTAATGAAAATAAACATGTCAATGCCAAGAGCCTAAATGAAATCAAGTTGTGCCAAACAGAAAGCAGGTATAGGCAGGCCTAAATGTGATACTTTATATCTGCTTTGGTTTCATATTCAGAGAAAGTTGTATTGGCCCCTACTCCCACATCTGTCTCCTCTGGTCCTTCTTTCATGTTGGAGAAAGTCCTGAAATTGTGCTGAGTGGATCCACTGCAAATTTGTTACCTTATCTTAATTGAGCTCTCATTGCCCTAAGGCCAAAGGGATTTTCCCAAAATTCAAGTGTGGGCATGTAGCTGACTCAAGCGACAAGCTCCAGAGCCTCCCTATTGCCTCTAGTACTAAATACAGACTTTTGAAATCGACATTTAAAGCTTTTCACAGTCACCTTCCTTTCTCCTTCTCCAAACTACTTATATTTTACTCCTTTCTTCTTATTCTTTATTCAGGCTATACTGGCCTGCTCATTGTTCTACATAATTCTCTAGTCTCTGTGCCTTTGTTCCAACAGTCCACCATGTCCGGAATGTACTCCCTCCTCACTTCTGCCATGTAACATATCTGGTACCCTTCATGTCTCAGTTCAAGCACCACCTTCTTCGGGAATCCTTTCTTGTTCTCCCCTCCTCTTCTATGCCTATGCTATTAGGAAGGAAAGAAAGAAGAAGGAAAAAGGGAAGGAAGGAAGGAAGGAAGGAAGGAAGGAAGGAAGGAAGGAAGGAAGGAAGGAAGGAAGGAAAAAAGTAATATTAAGTGCCTATTATATACCAGGTCTTATGTTTGACAAATACTATTTCATGTTATCCTCATAACAACTTTGGGAGTTTGCAGGTTCCCCATGAATCTAACTCCTGGGTCAGGGACTTCTTTCCTTGAACCTAGAAGCCAAAAAGACCTAAAACAACTGGCTAAAATCCCATGCCCAAGGGGTAGCTAGGTGGTACAGTGATTAGAGCACCAGCCTTGGAGTCAGGAGGACCTGAGTTCAAATCCAGTCTTCAGACACTTGACACACTTACTAGCTGTGTGACCTTGGGCAAGTCACTTAACCCCAATTGCCCTGCCTTCCTCTCTAAAAAGAAAAGATTAAAAAAAATTCCACACCTATTTCCTGAGGACACATGACCTAAGGGAGGGAGGAGGTGGCCCTTCAGTTTTCCCCCTTTGGGTGGTATTCCCATTTCACATTTGAGGAAACTGACACTGACAGTTAGTAAATTCTTCTGGGTAACGTAGCAAATAAGTGTCTGAGGCTGGATTTTAACTCAGATTTTCCTAATTCCTGGCCCCATGTTCTATCCATTGTGCCACCTAGCTGCCTCCCTTCATTGTATTCATATCTTGTATTCATTTTGTATACATTCTGTGTATGCTCATATGTGAACCTATTGTTGCTTCCAGTATTTCAGCCAACACCACTCACCATTTGCCTTGCTTTAATCCTCCCCCCTCAAATAATCCAACCATTTTACCAGAAAAATATTATGGGGTAGGATATAGAATAAAGGACATGAAGTCAAGAAGAAACTTATTAGTTGTGTTATGCATGAGGAATTTAACCCTCAGTTTGTTCATGTATACAAAAGCGGAAAAATATTTGTAACACCCCAATGGTTATTGTGATGCCTACATGAAATAGTGCCTTATAAACCTTAAAGATCTATAGAAATGTCAGCTATATTTAAAAAAGATTTTTATAAGTTTTCCAAAAGCTAACCAGAACAAAATTTTACTGAAGTATAACGAGATTTTGAGGTTAGCATAGGACTTGGCACATAGTAAGTGCTTAATAAATGTTCTTGTTTTCATTCATTTATTGAGGAGGAAATAAGTAATTCTGAAGTTCTAAAGATATTCTTGTATAACAGGTTTGATTTGGTCCTAAGAGGATGGTCATCTGTCACATTCCCTCACCCTCCCTCAGGGTTCCCTCAGGGTTAATCTACTAACCTTAGAGAGTGAGAGAGTCTCTGTTCTCTTGTTGTTGGCTAGAGTCTATATAGATTGTGGCTCCCCTTTTTAGGGGCCATTGACTAGCACCGTAGCTCTATTAATTAACATCAGAATACCCTTTTACATAAATGTATTGACTTCAATGTTATGTAAAGAACAAAGACACAAACATATTCTCCAACATTCTCCCTCTACACTCACATCAAATTGTTCTCTGGGGATGGGGCAAGTAGGGGAATTAGGCTCACAGTTTAGCTCAGTTTCTATATAGCCTTAGTCCTCTCGAATTCAAGTAGGAAGTTAATTTTCTGGACGCTTCATTCTCAGAGCTTCCCTGGGTTGGATGGAATATCTGACCTAAGTTCCTGCATTGCAAGTTCCCCATGGATCCAGGTCCTGGGTCAGGGACTTCTCTCCATGCCAAAAAAAAAGATGTAAAACAATTGGCCAAAATCCCAGGTCCATTTCCTGAGGCCACATGACCTAAAGGAAGGAGGAAATGGCCCTTCAATCTTCCCCATTTTCAACAGTGTCATCTATGATCAGTCCTTTACTTTTTGATATGGATTCATGAAAAGAGACAAACTGTGCTCAGTCAAGTAGCTGTAAAAACAGATGGTTCTGGATATATAGCCAATGATAAAAGGCTGTTTACAATCATGTGTCAAGGCAACACAGAATGTCCATACTTGCACTAATCCTCCTCGGCGACTCTGTCTTAAGTGAACTATGCACATGCCAAGCCCCTATTACACATGTCTGGTGCCTCCCTCTTTCACAAAAAAAAGTATCCAGTGCCCTTCTTTCCATTTTCCAATTAAAATGTTGACTCTGGTTGCCAGTTTTGTCTCTAGACTAGGAATGTGTTTTTTCACAATGTACTCATTAAAATCAAATTCCTCCGTAATGAAAAATGTGGATGTTCTGTTCCTCATAATGTGATCTGACCTATATTGAAAATTAAATTTGAAAAGTTTGGATTAGTTTTTAGGATCAAAGACTTAACTCCTGAAAATGATTGTCTACCCATATTTTCTTTATTATGATTCTTGTCACAATTTTAAGTTATTCTTTTCAATAAAATCTGATTTATTTGACATAACCTTAATTAGCATCACACACTTCTTTATATCTTCAATAATACATAAAATTCTAGGATCAGAGACTTACAGAATTGAAGCAAGAAGGGGCCTTAGATACCATCTAATTCAATGTCCTGCTTTTATAAATGAGGAAAAGTGAAGCCCAAAGAAATAACTTTCTCTAGATCAAATAGATAGTAATTAACTGTGCCAAGATTCAAACAGGACCCTTTAGGACCTTCACATTGAGGGCTCTTAATATTCCAAATAAGGGCACTAGGATATTGCAAGAGGCTAAAATGACTTATCATTTATCCAAGAAAGATTCAATTATGTAACTTCAGGGGTATATATTGCGTCTCATTGCCAGTCTTTTAAAATTGTTCCTTCATATATTATATAGAAAGCACAGGTCTAGTTACTAGAATATATGATCAATCAAAACACAGGTGCATTCACCACATGATATCTATTTAAGAGTTTGGTAGACAAAAGCTGTTATTATGCCCAGGAGACCTGCTCTTTAGAAGTCCTGTTTCTGAGAGTTGTCCTCTAAGCTCCTAGATTTTATATCAAGTTGTCTGTTTTGCCCCACAAAGGCTGTCTGACAAGAGACAAAAAATTCATTTTATAGAAATAATGCAATAATAAAATTATTAAAGTAATTACAAGAAAACACTCCCTAATTCCTAAATTAGAATCCAATTTATCAGTTTGACTGTATTAGGTTTACTGAACATGCAAATTTAATTAACACCTGGCCTAACACACAGGCATATTCTATGAGAAAACTCCCAAGATATTTTCAATGGCCTGTAGTAGTTACATCTCAATTTTCACTTTATTTGAAGTACAGCATCAGCCCAGACCACAGAATACATTATCTCCTTAGCCATTTATGGAGCTGTAATTTCTACTTTTACAGGTATAACTTGTGTGGTAGAGGGCAATACAATTCAGGCGTAAGTCAAGTTGAAGAAGACTTCAAAAATCAGTTTATTTTAACAGAAAGGGCATTTTATTTCTAACTATTCAAGATCTATCTATCTATCTACCTATCTAAAAAAGGACTGAATTTACCATAGGAAACAAGCAATGCCAATATCTATCACACATAAAGAAACATTTGACTCTGATAGCATTTCCATTCCAAATTCATCCCTTTAATGTTCTCTAGCTGAGATCTTTGAACATTTAGGACTCATCCTCCTTCAGTCTACACACATGTATGTATGTATGTATGTATGTATACATGCATGCATATAAAAATATACAATATACATGCAGACATATTAAAAAAGGAAAAGACATAACACTTTAAAAATTCAGACAACTGTATCATGTAGTGGGTCATAATATGTTTTTTCCTATGGTAAAGATTACAATAGATATGGGTAGTTTATATTAGAAGCCTTGTGGAAAGATGAAGATGCTTATGGTTTATTTGTAAAATTCCGAAGGGATCCAACCATTCTGGAAAGGAATTCAGAATTATCCAAAGAAAGTGACTAAGATGTCTTTTTTGCCTTTTACCCAGAGATTCCACTGTGAGGCATATACTCCAAAGGGATCAGTGACCAAAAGAAAAATCCCATAGAAACCCCAAAACAGTAATATCAGCATTTTTGTCACGGCAAGGAACTGGGATCAAAATAGATGTTCAGCAGTTTGGGAATTTGATACATAAATGTTGGTGAGTCAGTCAATAAATATTTACTAATGTTTATTAAGGAAATGCCTACAAAGTTCTAGGTATTGTACTAAGTACTAGGGATACAAAAAATGGTAAAAGACAGTTCATGCTCTCAAGGAGTTCAGAGTCCAATAGGGGAGACAACATACAAAGAACTATGTACCAAAAAGTTGCATACAACATAAATTGTATATAATAAAGGGGGAAGGTACTGGAATTTAGAGGAACTGGAAAAGGTGGGATTTTGACTGGGATTTTAAGGAAGTGAGGAGGTAAAGGAGAAGAGAGAATATTCCAGGCATGGGAGCAGACAGTGAAAATGCCAGAATGTATCTCTAAGGAGATGAGGTATAATAGCACTTTAGATGTGAAGATCTTTCCCACCCATTAATAGGCCATTTGACCTGCTTATGTCACAGGAAGCCTAAGATACTTGTGATGGGAGGAGCTTCCTGTCAGACAAAGGAAGTTATGTCACAGGAAATGGGAGAGAAAGAGAGAGAGAGAGAGAGAGAGAGAGAGAGAGAGAGAGAGAGAGAGAGACAGAGACAGAGACAGAGAGAGTGCAATTATGGCTGCTAGGCTGCCCTCGTGATTGTTAGAAATGAACAAGCTCACTTATCTCTTCTGTGAGTTTGTTTGGGGAAGACTCTAGCAGGAGGTCTCAGAGGTTTTGGGATGGCGAGGCTCTAGGTTGTTATATTGTGTATTGAATGTTTTGGGTTCCTTGCTGTTATGATGAAGTGGACTGATGGGATAAATGGCTTGTGGGATATGTTTCTCTGGTGTCTGAATAAATGGTTTACTTCTTTTACCTTCTTTATGGGCAGTCTCTCATACTTTGTGATACAGAACTACATAGACATTTTGACAATTATCATCTACATTGTTATTATTGCCTTACTGATACACGGAGACGTCTTGTTTGAGAAATAGCAAGGAGGCCAGTGTCACTGGATCACAGAGTTTATCATGGGAGGTAAAGTGGAGGAAAATTGGAAATGTAGAGAAGGGTAAAGTTCTGAAAGGATTTGAACATTAAACAAAAGATTTTATATTTGATCTAGGAGGTGATATGGAGACATGGAAGTGTATATAATATGGCAGTGACATGGGCGTTTTAAGAAGATCACTTTGACACCTGAGTGGAGGGTGGTCTAGAGTTGGGAGATATTTTGGACAAAATACCAACCATCAAGCTATTGCAATCTTCCAAGCATAGGGTGATGAAAATCTATGTAAGGGTGGTGGCAATATTAGAGGAGAGATTAGAGTATATATGATAAAGGTTATGAAGGTAAAATTAACAAGCCTTGGCATCAGATTGAATCTAAAGGATGAGAGAAGAAGAGAGTGAATTTGAGGATGACACAATTTTTAATCCTAGGGAGGATAGTTGTACCCTTGAAAAACATAAAGAAGTTTGTAGGGGGAAGAAGGATTGAAAGGCAGGGTAGTGAACTAAGTTTTGGACATGTTGATTCTAAGATGTCTACAGGATGTTCAGTACAAGGTGTTCATCAGGCAGTTAGAAATATGAGACTAGAAGTCAGCAGATAAGATTGGATAAGGACATTTTAGGATCATCAGCATAGAGATGATAATTCAGCCCATGGGAGATGATGCGATCACAAAGCAAAATCATATAAAAGGAGAAGAGAAGAGGGCCTAGGACACAGCCTTGAGGTATACCTATGGTTAGGAGGCATAACCTGGATGAAAATCCATCCAAGGAGACTGAAGAGTAATCAAATAAGTAGGAGGAAAACCAAAAGAAATTGTGGAACAAAAACTAAAAACCAGAGAGTGTCAAAGAGAGAGAATAAGCTACAATGTCAAAGACTGAAGTTAAGAATAATAAGGATTAAAAAAGGTCACTTGGCAATTAAGAGATTGTTATGTGTAAGCTAGAATATAGAGACTGAGAACAAAAGAAATGGAGGCACCTGTTGTGGATGGCCTTCTTAAGGACTTTAGTCACAGAACAAAGGAGACATTTAGGATAATAGCTAGCAGAGATGGATAGCTCAAATGAAGGTTTTTTGAGGACCAGAGAGACATGGGCATTTTGGATGCAGGAGGAAGCATTCAATAGAAAAGGAAAAATTGAAAATAGGGAGCCAAGAAGGCAACTGGAAAGCAGGGACTAGTGTGAGCTCCCTGCCAAATCCCTCCAAAAACCTATAAAAAATGGCTCAGAACCAATTCTAGAACTGCAGAACCTACAAAATAGCAGAGGGAAGCAGGGCTCCACCCCAGGACAGCCTGGATGGTCTCTGGGTAAGGTCTATTCCGCATGGAGCTGGGAGCAGAACGGAGCAGAGCCCAGCGTGGGCAGCATAGACCAACCAGACCAGGAGCCGGGTGGAGCAGGCCCTAGTGCCTTGAATGAATTGAATCAGTGAGCCATGGCAGCTGCCAGACTTCTCAACCCACAAACACCAAAGACAACAGAGAAGAACTGCAGAACCCACAAAACAGCAGAAGGAAGCAGGGCTCTAGCCCAGGACGGCCTGGATGGTCTCTGGGTAAGGACATTCCTGCACCGAGCTGGGAGTGGAGCAGAGTGGAACAGAGCAGAGCCCAGCGTGGGCAGCACAGACCAACCAGACCAGGAGCTGGGTGGAGTGTGCCCTACGGCCCTGAAATAGGAGCTGCAGAAGTTACCAGACTTCTCAACCCACAAACAACAAAGACAACAGAGAAGGTTAGTGGGAAAAGCTGTAGGAGTGGAAGGAGTTCTCGGTTTTGGCCACCGCCCCAGGGGCAGCAGAGGTGGGGAAGCTAAAGGAATTACAGCTGCAGTTGCTTCTGGCCCCAGGCCCACCTGGTAGAAGGAATTAAGTGGTTGATCAGAGCAAGAGTGCAGAGCCTGCTGAATATCTAAGTCCAGTCGGGTTGGGGGTTCTTGGGGAAGGAGAAGTGCAGGTGTGGCAGAACTCAAAAAGGATTTGGAAAAGCAAGTTAGAGAAGTAGAGGAAAAATTGGGAAGAGAAATGAGAAGGATGTGAGAAAATCATGAAAAACAAGTCAATGACTTGCCAAAGGAGACCCCGAAAATACTGAAAAATATATGGAAGAAAACAACACCTTAAAAAATAGATGAACTCAAATGGCAAAAGAACTCCAAAAAGCCAATGAGGAGAAGAATGTCTTGAAAGGCAGAATTAGCCAAATGGAAAAGGAGGTCCAAAAGACCACTGAAGAAAATACTACCTTAAAAATTAGATTGGAGCAAGTGGAAGATAGTGACTTGACGGGAAATCAAGAAATTATAAAACAGAATCAAAGGAATAAAAAAATGGAAGGCAATGTGAAATATCTCATTGGAAAAGCCACTGACCTGGAAAATAGATTTTAAAATTATTGGACTACCTGAAAGCCATGAAAAAAAAAGAGCCTAGATATCATCTTTCAAGAAATTATCAAGGAGAACTGCCCTCATATTCTAGAGGCACGGGGCAAAATAGAAATTGAAAGAATCCACAGATTACCTCCTTAAATAGATCCCAAAAAGAAATCTCCTAGGAATATTGTCGCCAAAATTCCAGAGCTCTCAGATTGAGGAGAAAATACTACAAGCAGCCAGAAAGAAACAATTTGAGTATTGTGGAAACACAATCAGAATAACCCAAGA
>JAQQSZ010000196.1:0-17724 GCA_028646595.1 Phalanger gymnotis | reverse complement strand
GGTTATACATAATGTTATGCATGTGGCCCATGTTGAATTGCTTGACTTCTTAGGGAGGGTGGATGGGAAGGGAAGAGGGGAAAGAATTTGGAACTCAAGGTTTTAAAAAAATAGATGTTCAAAAGTAAAAAAAAAAAAAAAGACCAAAGGACTGCCCCTCCTGCTCAGCCATTCCTTGTGAGTCATTTGACCAGAGCACCTGCACAATGTTCCACATACAAATCTTCCATCTCCTGCCTCTCTCTATTCCTTCGCACTGGCTGTGCCTCACGACTAGAAGGAATTCTTTCCATATTCCAGTCTTCTGAAATCCCTAGTTTCTTTTAAAATATGGGTCTAGTGGCATTTTCTGTATGAGTTTTTTTCCTGGTTCCCCCAGCTCTTAGTCCCCTTCTTTCTTTGTACCCTAAAGTTACTTTGTGTCTGTTTTATACAGACAGTTTTCACTTTATGGAAGTGGAGTGTTTTGAAGAGTTCTACATAATGATTTTTACGTAATGCAAATCTGCCCATGGATTGGGGAAGGGAAGAAACAGAGGCAGGAAGGGGGCCACAAGCATGGAGGTAGGGGGTCAGCACAGCTTTCAAGAATGCATATGATCTAGGAATAGGGAAGTGAGAGCAAGAGAAAGGACACACAGGATGGTCTGTGTGTGTGTGTGTGTGTGTGTGTGTGTGTGTGTGTGTGTGTGTATGTGTGTATGCGTTGGAACCCAAAGGAAAAAGGGGGAACGGATAGGTAGAGGCTAGACATGGAGGCAGACAAAAGAGGACGGGAGACCTGGGAGCCAGGCATAGAGCCACGCCTAAGCATAGATGGGTGAAGACAGTGGGGGCCCAGACTTGTGGTCAGGTGGGCAAAATGGGACAAAGGTCTCTCACTCTGGCCACACTGGCCATGGGGTTTTCTTGACAAGTATGCTATTATGGTTTGCCATCTCCTTCTTCAGCAAATTAAAGCAAACAGAGGTTTAGTGACTTGCTCAGGGTCACACAGCTAGCAAGAGTCTGAGGCCATATTAGTACTCAGATCTTTCTGACTCCAGACCCAGTGCTTTATCCATTGACCCACCTAGCTTCCCCCTACTCCAATGACTAGCTAGGTACTGCTAAGCTGAGGCTGCAGAGACTGGCAAATTTTCCTTTACTCGACTTTGCAATATGCCCTGTCTTTAACTGCTCTGTTCTCACTTGGCCCCTCAGTAGGGAAACCAGGCTTATATTGCTTTATTTCTACCCTCATTTCTGATTCCTGAAGAGCAATTCTATTTTTGGCTCTCTTTTAAGGAGTCCTCTCAAGCAGGGTGGAGAAGTGAAAAAAGATACCCAGGGAACAATTACAAACCAGGCATGGAAGAAGCAATTTTATTCTCATCCAGAAAAGGGAATGATGAGTGCTGAAGAATCCTGAAATCATAATCATTTGAGAGGTTACTATCCAAGCCTTGTTGGGATATTTGCAAAAAAGCTAATCGTTAACTATTTTACATCTCATGTCCACCAATTATACCCTGATCAATGCCAAGTGTGCTTTTTTTTTCTTTCCAGTAGTTTCTCTGAGTGTGACTTTTCTCATCTTCTTCAGTCTACAGCAGCCTCTGTTGTTGCCATTGTTCCTTTCATAACTACTCTGGTAGGAGTGTGTGTGTGTGTGTGTGTGTGTGTGTGTGTGTGTGTGTGTGTGTATCAACTTCTGTGGATGATTCTCTCTCTCTCTCTCTCTCTCTCTCTCTCTCTCTCTCTCTCTCTCTCTCTCTCCTTCTCCTCTGTCATACAATGGCAGAGTTAATTAGAGTTCTTTCAGAAACATTTGTCTTTACAATATCGATATTATAGTATAAATTGTTTTTCTGGGTGTGCTTACTTTACCTTGCATTAGTTTACAGAAGCCTTCCCATGTTTCTATTAAACAGTCTCTTCATTTCTTGCTACACAAAAGTATTCCATTACATCCATGTACTATTGTTTGTTCAGTTGGTTTGTATTCTTGTTGTTTGACTTTTGTTTTCAAAGAAGACCAATGATATCATGAATGAATGAATTTTGACTTGTGTATGAATTGAGTTTAAGTGAGACAGAGTTGCACAAAGTCATCAGCCTCACTCTCTCTTCCAGAGTCTTTAAAGTCTAGTGGCAAGACAAAAGTCAGGATGACTGGCTACTGGTGAGGATGTAGTGGGTGACTTTATCTTCTTTGATATTTTACCAAGCTCTAAGTGCTCCATAATACTTGCTTCAGCTCTCTTAGTGGTTGTTGGAACGAATTGTTCTCATCTACCTGTTCCACCAGGAGAAGTCTTCACACACTTGTGGTAGGCATTCCCCTAACTCACCAGCTCATTTGAAGCCTGTCGATTACCCTCAATCTGGTTTAGCCTCTCTGTCAAGACAGTTTACTGGAGGGTGGTTGCTGCATGCTACAGCTTCTTTGAGCCACAGGTAAGTTTTGGGTGACAGGTACACACCAAAGGTGGGTGAGCAGTCCTGAAAAGCTCTCAGCAAACCCTCACACCAGAGGTGCTAGTCCTTCCTGCACACCCCATAAACATTCAGCCTCTTACATCTAAACAAAAACATAATTACTGTTAATTCCTCTTAAATAGGACCTTTATTCTCATGATTAGCTAGGATCCTGTCACAGTATTAATACAAAAATAACACAGTTAAAAGTTCAAATGCCCTACTAGAATTGGTACAAGTACTGAAATCCAGATGACTTGGATAATACAAGTGACTTGGATTAACATTGACATTATTTTTTCCATCATAGATATATCTGGCTTTAACTGAGAGTTTATTGATTAGTACCCAGAGGGCATGGCTGGTAATCTTTTCAAAGGTTTGAACAGTCTCAGGCTTATTGTGTCATTTTCTGGACAGGATGAAGAGAGTCAGGGGGCTTGTTTGAAGGTCAGTGCTCATCTCATTTCTGTGTGTTCAGGCCTTTGACAGGCAATAGAATCTTATTAGAAGAAAACACGTTTTATTTCTTGGCCAGGAAGAAGTGTCCTGGGGAATTTCCTGGAATAGAAGAGAAGGCTCCCTAAAATGACTAACTGACTTCCTAAACCCACATTGTCTCTATCTTCTGATCATCTCCAAGAGCTTCAAGTTTTTATTATTATACTTATAATTTTTGCTATATATGAAATAACTTACAAAATAACACGAATGTTTTTCTAGGTTGAAACAGTCAGAGGAGCAAAACTGAGACACTGGCTTGGAGTGGTTGTGATTTCTTTGCCTTTGACAGGAAAAGGTTCACATATAACATTTCAATAAATTTCAGAATTAGGTTTTTACTTATCAAATTTGCTTTCTTCACAATAATCATAACTCATACTTATTTTGTACTTGAAATATTAAGAAGTGATTTACATTTGAGTCTTCCCAAAAAAACCCCACAAGAACAGCCACAACAAAACAGCTGTGAAGAAGTTCCTAGTATTATTATCCTAATCTAACAGAATAATGGATCCTAGTTCTACCCCTACAAGGGACCTCAGAAGTCATTTAATCTAATCCCTTCATTTGACAGAGGAGAAAGCTGAGGCCTTTGGAGATTTAGCAACTTGCTTAAGGTAGTAAGTATCCTGGATGGGATTTGAATCTAAGCAATCTGCCTTCATGTCTCTCCCCACTTCAGTCCATTGTCTGCTCCCTATTACCTCCAGGATAAAATATGAAATTATCTTTTTGGCTTTTAAAACCTTTCAGAATCCGGGACCATTTTATCTCTCTAGTCTTCTTACACCTTGGTTTACTATGTATACTCCTTAATCCAATAACACTGGCCTCCTTGTAGTTTGTCCTTCCTTCTAGAAAAGGCCCAATGACGTCTCGAAAGTGATATCCGGACTTGTGTGTAAACTGAATTTAAGAGAAGCGTGTTCTCTAACAACTATGCAAAGTTGTTAGCTTCACTCCTCCAGAGTCATAGAAGTACAGTGGCTAGACAAAAAGTGATGGCCCTGGATGCAATACATGACCTTGACCTTTTTAAATTAGGTCTTTCCCAGGTTTTAGTTGGTCTGAGGCAACACCCATTCAATGACTAAGGGCTAGGTAAGATTTGAGACAAAGCTGTTCTTCTCACAAAACATTTTATTTCCCACCTGAGCATTTTCATGGCCTTCCCTCATACCTGAAATTCCCTCCTAGATTCTTTATTTTCCTATGCATCTCTGCTAAGATCCTCCCCTTTGTAAAAAACCTTTCTCAATTCTCCTTAATCTTTCTACCTTTCCTTTGAGACTACCCCAATTTATCCTAGTATAAATCTTGTTCATAATACAGTTAGTTGTTCATATATCATAGTCTACATAGACTGTGAGATCCTTGAGGAAAGGAACTATGTTTTCCCTTTCTTTGCATCCCCAGTGCTTAGCACAGTCAGGTACAGGATAAGCACTTAATAAAAGCTTAATTGTTGACTTCAGAATTAATGTTCTTTAAACTGTAATACTTACTACCTTGATGAGGAAACTGAGGCTTAATAAGTATCTTGCCCATGGTCAATAATTGTCAGAGATGGGATAGTTTCCTGATTTGATTGCAATTTTATTGTTAAGTTTTAATAAAGTCCTTTTCCTGATGCTTTAAACTATTAAATTGTTCAAACGCAAAGGAGAAATCATCCTACACCTTTTACAAGGGGATTTAAACTTTATATTTGTGCCATATTCCATCTCAAAATGCTCAAATCTTGACTGGAAACTGTTTCTTTACATGCATATTTTAGCAGTTTTTAAAATATTAAACCAAAGTTCTTTTTCTACTCCTTTCCAGCATAAAGCTGCTAATTTATTTAAAAAGTGGTAACTAACCTTGTTTACTAGTTGATTTAATTATTTTTCTTTATGGAAAATATTTTTCTTCCCTTTTCAGCACAAAACTGCTATCTATGAAAAAATATCTTACAAAATGTTTGACACATTTGAGTAACTTAAGACAACATATTTTCACATATAGTTAACCATATGTTTGAACATTATATGACCATATTTGTAACACAAAGCAAAACACACACACACAAACACACACACACACCAGAATACTGTTAATTCATTTTTTGCCAGTTCAGATTACCTTTGCTTCTGGTTAATTTGGTCTTGTCTATCATATTTAATTCTATATGCTCACTCTCCAGTAGAAGACAATGTCGTCTTCCAATACAGCTCTTTAAAACTATAGGAATAAATAAATTAGTGTAGAAAGGAAAATTGATATTGAGGAGGACTACTCAGGAACAAAAACAACAGCTTCAAGGATAAAAGTAAATAAAATAATTTCATGACTTGCTTCAGGCTTTCACTGTGGCTATGTGAAGGCAAAAAGAAGGGAATTGAGGATAGTGACCAGTGAGGACTTGAAAATTAAAGGGAATGTCTGTTTGATATTGAGATGCTTCCTTGTAAATTGTGTAGTCCTTAATCTATGGCTTCTCTGCCTTTCCTTTGCCCCATAGCCTTTGGCTTTATTTTTCTCCTAATGTTCATTTAGTTCTATTTTGAGACTTGATCAAGAAGATTAAACTGAAGGTTTCCTTTAATTATTAAGCAGCATTAGCTATCTGGTCAATAAACTGACATTTAAATTGCTTTATCTTGACATACTTGGGTCAAGGACTCACAAAGGAAAGGAAGTCAGATATGAAAAGTAAAGAAGGTATAGGGACAAGTGCAAACTCATAGGAAAAAAAAAAACGTTCCACAAATACATCTCCCTGGACATGCAGGGAATTCTTGGATGTATATAGACTGTTTTTAAAAATTGCAATACTTTATCCACCCCTCAAAACACACATGGGCTCCTAGACATCCAATCCAAGTTTGAAGCATTCTAGGTCATGGTAGGCTTAAAACAATAGCTAACCCCCCACCCTCATCAATGTGTATAATGTAATAGCTAGCCAAGTGACACGTTAAGCATAAAACAAAAGAATTTTATCAAATAGCAAAGCAAGTAAAAAGAAGATCTGAGTTCACACATGCACATATGTATACATATTTACAATTAGAGGGGAAAGGCACACACACAAATCCTACAAATGACCAGAGAATATACATGGTGGGCAAAATATAAGGAACATGTGTTACTAGGAAATATATATGTAGGGACATGCAGCAGGAACTATATGATAAGAGTACATATGTGGAGGACACTAAGACTTTGGGGACATTATGTATTTACATGGATACATAGAAGGCAAAACACTAAATCATTTCTGGTATGGTCAGCTGAAAATGTGGTATATGGAGAGTGACAGGGTTGGAAGATAAAAACTTCATTCATTCAATGAATCAACAAGCATTCATTAAGATACTTAAGGCACTCTAGTAGATATCAGTTTCTCTGGGTACAAATGCAAAAACCCTACCCTTAAGGAGTTGACATTCTCCTGGGTGGCTGGGGAGAGGAAAAACTAAACTTATAAATAAATATATTATAATGAATTATAATATTATAAATTGTAAATAACTAAAATTTTGAACACATAAATACAAAACATGTAAAAATAATTTCAGAAATGGAGAACACTAACAACTGGGGAGTCAGGAAAACCCTTATGTAAGAATTTGTTCTTGAGCTGAATATTTCAGGGAGCAATTACTGGTCATTGAGACAGGAGATCAAATACTATGAATATTGAGTAGCAAGTAGGCCAGTTTGTCTGGAATATAAAGTATATGAGGAGTAAAGTGAGATCTATTTGAAAAGATAGGTTAGATCTAAACCATGATGGCAGACAGAGCTGTTTACATTTTATTCTAGAGTCATTCAGAAATCAATAAAACTTACACAGTATTGTGGGGTCAGGTCTGGGCTTTAAGAATATCAACTTTTGGAAATTGAGGGGATGTCTATCAATTGGGGAATGGCTGAACAAGTTGTGGTATATGAATGTAATGGAATACTGTCGTGCTATAAGAAATGATGGGCAAGTGAACTTTAGAAAAACCTGGAAATACTTATATGAATTGTTGCTGAATGAAATGAGCAGAACCAGGAGAACATTGTACATGGTAAAAACCGCATTGTGTGATGACTGACTTTGATAAACTTAGCTCTTCTCAGCAATGCAAGGATCTAAGACAACTCTGAAAGACTCACAATGGAAAATGCTATCCACATTCAGAGAAAGAACTGTGGAGTCTGAATGTGGATGGAAGCATACTATTTGCTCTTTTTTTCTTTTGTTGTTTTGTTTGGTTTCTTCTTTCTTGTGGTTCCTCTCATTAGTTCTAATTCTTCTTCACATCATGACTAATGTGAAAATATATTTAACATGAATGTATAAGTAGAGCCTATAGGCTCTCCATATTGGGGAGGGGCAGGGGGGAGAGGGGGATAAAATTTGAAACTCAAAATCTTATGGAAGTGAATATTGAAAACTAAAAATAAATTAATATAAAAAATGTCAACTTGGTAATTGGAAAGGAAAGACTGGAGGCGGGTTCATGAATTGGGAGATAATTACATTAGTTCAAGGGAGAGGCGTTGAGAACCTGAATGAGGGCAATGGTCATTAGAATGGAAAGAAGGGTATAAATTATAATAATAGCTATATTATTATTATATATAATATATTATTATTTTTATTAAATAGCTGACATTTATATAGCACTTTAAGGTTTGCAAAGCATTTTACAAATATTATTTCATTTTATCCTCACAACAACCAGTAGGTTGTACAACCAGTTGGTGCCGTTGTTTTCTTCTCCATTTCAAACATTAAGAAACTCATCACCCCTCACCCCCATCATACTGTTGGTTCATATTGTTTGCTGTAATTAATTCTTTTTCCTATGATTAAGCCGATTATACCCTAGTGCATATTTGTGAATATTTTTTCTTCAAACTTGAGTGCCCTAAGAATGTTGTAGAGGAAAAAGCAAACAAACAGTAGCACTGGAAAGTCGGTTGAAAGATTTAGAGGTAGAGGGGACCTTAGGAGGCATCCATAGATTACAATCCCTTAGTCTCTTGATAAATCAAACAACTGATGAAAAGAGAAGCTGACAGAGGTTAAATGACTTGCCCAGAGTCACACAGCTAGTTGGTCTGAGACTTGGTTTGAACTCAGGTCTTCCTGATCAAAGATGTAGAGCCCTATCTACTGAGCCACTTAATTATCCAAGGATTTAAAAGATTTGGTGACTGATTGGTTTTTTTGTTTGTTTATTTGGTGGGGGGAGGAGTAGTGAGGAAGAGTGAAGAATCAAGGATATCTCAGAGTTTATGAACCTCTGAATATACGAATGCAAGGATGAGTTGTACCTTTGAAAGAAATAGAAAAGCTCATAAATAGAATGAATTTGGAGCAAAGTTTAGTGAATTCCATTTTGGACCTGTTAAGTTTGTGATGCCTACAGAAAATAAATTTGGAGGCCATTGGACTATATATATTACATAGTATCATAGATTTAGAAGTCATCTTGTTAAATCCCCTCCTTTTACATATGGGGAAACTGAGGTTCAGAGAAGCTGAGACTTTCCCATCATCACAAAAACAGTAAGTGAAAGAACGAGGATTCGATTTTAGTTCCTGTGATTTCAAGTTTACCAGTCAGGCCATTGGTAATGCAGGACTAGAGTACAGGGGAAAGATAGAGGCTAGATATATAGATCTAGGAATAATTTGCATAAAGGTGATAATTGAACTTGCTCCTTCTTAAACCTTTAATCCTTTGAGATCCTCAGGAACCCATTAGAATGTTAAAGACCTTTCTGATAATATGGGGGAATTAGATCTCTCACCTCATCCAATACTGTGGAATTCATTGGAAGACAATTTTGTAACAGATCTCATTATCATATTTTGAACTGGAACCCATATCTTCTTTAGATTAAGCTCTACCCACATTACTAATCAATTCTCATCCTCTGAGAAGGATCAAAAAATGGGAAAACTAGAATCAAGTACTCAATGAGCACAAGAAAAAAATGACCAGTGTGTATAAAAATGTTCTGCCAAGAAAAGAAAATGTCACTAGACAAAATTGCTCCTGGGAGGACAGAATTCAACATCCCATGAATTGCAATTTGAGACTGCATGGGGAAAGAGCCAACGAATTCAAAGACAAATCAATTCAAAAACAACCCACTTTTCGATCAAAACTATCTAACACACACAACACAATTATGTTTTACAATATACCCAGCCAAAAAAAAAATTAATTGGCCCAGGCTAACTTTGAATGCAGCCCAGATTTGTACAAAACTTGCTGAAAGATTTGTCTACTTCAAGAAAACTTTTGATTAACCCAGTCCCAAGTTTCAAATTTTTATAAAAAACCTGAAACCAAGCAAGATTTTCCTGGTTTAATGTTTAGTATAGAAGCACTGCATAGCTCTAATTATAAGGCCTCATGGGAAGACTGAGAAAGATAGGCAAGAGAAAGAAAAATCACTGATATGGGTAATTAAATAGAAAAATAGGAAAACAAATAACTGAAAGTATAATTTGAGGTGGGAAAAATCATTGGCAAGGAAATGGCATATGTATATTGAAAATTTGTGTGGGTGTGAAAATGGCATGTAAGGGGTATTCTGTGTTTTGTTTATTGTTGAAAGTATAGACATTCTCCTCCCAGAATGAATGCCACATCTGGACAGGCTGTGAGCTGGGAACAGAAAATTGAATACAGAACAATCCTCTCCCCACTCCTGCTAAGTGCCATGTTTTCTTTCTCTTATTTACTGACTTTATGTATCCAAAGATCGATTTCCATAGAGTTAATTCATTTTAAAAGGGCCTATGGTCTCAAACATGGGCCACATCAAAACAAAGTTGAATATGCAAAAAAAGTCTGCCTAGGAGAGATATAATGGAAAACAGCACAGTTTGATTTCTGTGTGGGTCAGGAGACAATTGTTTAGTTAAGGTGAGACTCTTTTTCATCTTCCCTATGTATGATAATTTATCAGCATGACTAAATTAGTTTCACTTTTCCCTGGATCCCAGACTTTTCTGTATTTCCTTTTCAGTGTACTCTTGGCTGGGAAGCAGCCCAGAAAAACAGATGATAGATAGTAGATAAACAAATAGACATAGTATAGATCAGATAGAAAGTATGTATTAGATAAATATAGATAAACAGATACATGCATATAGATAGAGCTTAACTGTTTTTGTTTTCTTTTTGTTTTGCCAAGTCATCCAGGTAGCAGTAATAGACAATACAGAGTGGTTGTAGAGTTAGAAAGACCTGAGTTTGCATCTGCTCTCAGATATATATTAGATGTGTGTCCCTGAGCAAGTCACTTAATCACTTTCTGCTTCAGCTTCCTCATCTGTAAAATGGGGTAATGATAGAAGCTACGTCCCAGGATTGTTGTGACAATAAAATATTTGTAATGTGCTTTGCAAACCTTAAAGTACTGTATAAATGCTAATTATTATTATAATTATTATTGTTGTTGCTTCTGCTGCTATGTGTGTAGTTGTTGTTTGATTTTATTATGAACACAATGTAATAGTGGAAAGAAGACAAAGTCAGAAGATCTGGGTTAGCATCCCAGGTCTCTGCCACTAAGTAGCTATGTTACGTTGGGATAATTCAGATGCAACATAAGACCCTGCTTTGAGGAATGTAGGGGATAGGGGAGCCACCCCTGCCTCTATTGCTTTCATTGTTAGAGGCATCTTCCTTTAATTAAAGAGATTCAAACTACTCCTCACTCCCTTCCCAACTTTATCTATTTTTAGAATCTATTTGTGAGAAATGGTGGAAGCAGTTTTGTTTCCACAGAGTTGAAAGTATCTCCCCCTCCCCCAGCTTTAGCAGAATGTAAGTCAGGTGACTGATTAGAACCAGTTCTAATCAGAGTTGTAATCTAGCAGAGACCAGGCTTCTGATTGGGTTAAAGGCTAGAGGCTTGTACGCATGCTGAAGGAGATGTTTGAGGGAGGCAAGATGTGGGCAGTTCAGGGGTTTGCATCTGGCCAATGAAGAGCCAGGTGGGAGATTTGAATTAGGAACCAATAAAAGGACAGGCATTTGTGTGAGTCCCTTGTACTCCCCTTACTCTGTTCAGGGGATGTACCCATTTATTCAGGAGGAATAAATGTAAGATATAATTTAAACCTTCCTGGTCTTCCAATGAGTACTGTTTATTCCTAGACTAAGTATGTTTCTAACTTCTTGATTTCTATGTATATTAAAACAGAGCTCTGTATTGATATACCTTGTTCCAAAGACATAGGATATATAGGAGGTTTGGTGGTAGTGGTGTTGGAGTGTGATTGTATATTAAGAAGGTGCACTCATATGAAAGAAACCCAGGAACCTGAGGAAGAAAGCATGATGGGAAACATGTGGGAAAAGATTGATGGAGAAAGAAATAGAAAGATTGTTGTCATTTCAATATACTACAGAGTGTCAGGACAGAAAGCAGAAACATATAAGTTCTGGGAATGGATCACAAGCATATCACAGAGACATGATAAATTACGCATAGGGATAGAGACTTGATCTGTTATCTCCTTGGTATAGTGAACTCCTGGTTGAACAAACTCATTCTACTAATGTAAGTAAATGTGTTCTAGCTGAGGAGGGATAGGAAATTCTTCAGAATGAAATTCTGCACACAGAAAGGAAAACACTTTGAATGAGGAGGAAAAAGAGGAATTATCTTTGATACTGGTATGGATACACAAAGAATCAACTAGCTTAGTTGGAAAAAAGGATAGGAGCAAGATGAGGTATCAAAGCATAATACGGTCCTGTAAAATTAATATCATTTAATGTAAAACCTCAGAAGAACTGAGGTTGCGGGAAAAACTAAGAACAAGAAAAAGCTTTATTATTACTATTATTATTAATATTTATTAATACTCTTTGGGGAGTAAATCATAGAATCAAAAAAAGGAAAAAAAACTACTGCTGGCAGTCTATCATACAATAATAACTGTCAGCAAAGAGATGACAGAAACTTAAATTCTTCTTT
Source organism: Phalanger gymnotis (assembly GCA_028646595.1). NCBI lineage: Eukaryota > Metazoa > Chordata > Mammalia > Diprotodontia > Phalangeridae > Phalanger > Phalanger gymnotis. Next base: position 5,772 of record JAQQSZ010000196.1, on the reverse strand, counting down.
TACTTTTGCAAACTATTAGATTGTGAGCTCCTGGAGGGCAAAGACTGTATTTTTTGTTTTGTTTGTTTGTTGCCTTTCTTTGTGTCCCCAGAACTTAATAAGTACATATTGACTGACTGGCTTCTGGTTTTTTTGCTAAGCAGAATGACCCATGAATTGAGAATAACAGAACCATAATGCCTAAAAGAGTTCTGATAACCAGAAGAGTTGAGGAGACGGTGAGGGAGCTTTCTGTGAAAAATTCAAGTCACTGGCCCAGAAGTTCTTGATACTAAAAGGATTGGGCAATTTGATTGCCGAGACACTCTTAGTGATATTTAAAATATTGTGAAAACTAGGAGAGGTATACTGGAACTGGAAAATAAAATGTCCTCATAAAAAAAAAAAAGAAAGTGAATGAGTGAATGAAGTCTTGCAAACTATAGGCCAGTGAACTTGACTCCAATTCCTAGTCAAATTTTCAAATGGATGATTAAAACAATAGTTAATGACCATCTAGAAAAGGAAGTAGTGCCAGACTAACCACCAAATCCTTTTTTAATCAGGTTCACTAAACTAGTAGATCAATCGAATGCTGTTGATATTGTTGACCTAGATTTTAGCAATACATTTGATATAGTGTCTGATTATGCAACTAGTTGGATATGGAAGGAAGTTTGTGTGTGTGTGCTTTTTTCCCTTGATAGAATATAATATCCTTCAGGAGATTGCTCAGTTTTTGGTTTTGTATTCTCAAGACCTAGTCCAGTGTCTGGCCTCAAGGAGCTTACATTCTATCAAGGGAAAGAAATATATCTTATATTTGGACTATTGTGTTCAATTTTGAATGTTACAATTTAAGAAAAATATGGATAAATTAGAGAACACCCAGAGGAAATCAATCACTTGAAAGTTCTGGGACACATGGATAGTGTCTGAGTCAGGATTTCAACTCTGGTCTTTCTGACCTTTGATCCACAGTTCTATCTACTATATCATAAACTGATAATTGTTTTCTTCAAATGTCTGAAGTACTCTCCTATGGGAGTTTATTTCTATTTGGCCCCAGAGGACAAAACCAAAAGTGATGGGTGAAAGTTGCAAAGAGACAAATTTAGGCTTGATATAGAAGAAGAAGGGGAGGAATAGAAATCCTTAATAACAATTAAAGCTGCCCAAAAAGTTGCAAAGTTCCTCTCATTGGACGTCTTCGTGCAGACTGTGAATGACCTCTTATCTTCTATCTTATTATCTTTTTGTAAGCATTCCTTTCAGATTTTGGTGAGACTAGATGGTTGCCAGGTTCCTATCCAACACTAAAATTCTGTGTTTCTGTGAACTTATACCTGAAAAGATTATCTTTTGGATGACCCTTTTGGAAGTGCTCCTTTATATCAAACCTAATTTTGTCTCTTTGAAAGGGGAGGGGTGGTCTAACATGACAGTCCTTCAAATATTTGAAGAACAATTATCATATGAGCCTTAAACCTTATCCTAACCATGACAAACATGCCTAGTCGCTTCAGCTGAGCCTCTTTTGTTATCTATTATATTATTACTAGGCACTAGGCAGTATGCTAAGCAATGGGAATACAAGAAAAAAAATCGCCCTTTTCTCAAGGCCCTTATATTCTAATGGGGAAACAACAATTTACAGACAGAGACAGAGAGAGACAGAGAGACAGAGAGAGACAGAGACAGAGAGAGAGACAGAGAGGGAGAGGGAGAGAGGGAGAGAGGGAGAGAGGGAGAGAGAATAGAAAGTGAGCAGCTAGATGGTACAGTGGATAGAGTGCCAGGGCTGCAGTCAGAAAAACTCATCTTTGTGAATTCAAATCTAGCCTCAGACACTTACTAGCTACGTGACCAAGGGCAAATCACTTAGTCCTGTTTGCCTCAGTTTCTCATCTGAAAAATGATCTGGAGAAGGAAACGGCAAACCACTCCAGTATCTTTGCCAAGAAAATCCCAAATGGGTTCACAAAGAATTGGACATGACTGATATGACCGAACAAAAATGAAGACAGAAGGTAACCTTAGAGAAGATGACATTAACAGCTGGTGGGGGGCGCCAAGGAGAGGACTCCTGCACAAAGTGGTGCTTATGTTAGGTTTTGAAAGAAACCAGATTCTCAGAGGCAGAGGCAAAGTGAGAAAGCATTCCATACAGGGGGGCAGCCTGTGTAAAAGCACTTAGACTGGAGATGGAGTGTTGTGTGTGTGGAACTGTAACTAGACCAGAACAGCTAGATTATAGAGTGTGTAAGGGGGAGTGGTGGTAAGAGAATTCAAAAGGTAGAAAGGGACTAGGTTATGAAGAGTTCTAAACTTTAAACTTGGTTTTTATTTTTGATCCTAGAAAAAGTTGTTAGAGTTTATTGAGTTGGGAGTTGATAGGATTAGATTTATGCTTTAGGGAAACTTTAGGACTTAATGCTTTAGGAAACTGTGAACCAGTGAAAACTGATTTGAGGGTATGGTCCCAGATTATAGCATGTATGTGTGTTACAGCTCAAGAGATTGAGACTAAGCATTGCTCCCCTTCCCAGACTTTTTTTTTGCCATGACACAGCTAAAGTTTCATGGTCCCTGCTGTTCATTTATTATTAGACAGTTCAGAAAATATCTTGATTTCAATGGTTCAGACTATCTCACTGCATTCTCTCTGAAGGATGATGTGGTAGTTTACCATTAGCACCAATACTAACATTTTGACTAAATATAACTTTGAGCATTGAGTGGCTTGAGAACTTTTACTCGAGTATGGAGGTTGTTGAATATCTAATCTAATAGCAGGTCTATGAAGATGGAATAACAAGGAGGACACCTTTCTATGCTACTTCTTAATGGCATCTGTCCCCCTGCCATGACCACCATCCCTGTTTGGCATTTCCCTTTCCTTTTGCCCTACCGGAAACTCTCAGGGGTCCAATTATAATGCTATGGTGAGGTTCCAGGCCAGAGGCAATGAAGGACCAAACTCAGGTGGTGTTTTTTTGAGTGGTTTGAGAAGAGGATATATGGGAGAGAAAGACATATGTAGAGGAAGAAATGACAAGGTATGTCAATTGATAGGATATAGAGATTGAGAGAATGTGAGGCACCAAGGATGAATGATAATGAGACTAGATATATATGTACTTGTCTCTTATAGAATGTAGGCTCTTTGAAGGCAGGGTCTATTCTATTTTGGCCTACTCATCCTTAGTGTCTATCACAGGACCTGCATCATAATAGGAACTCAGTAAACACTTGCTGATTGATGAAGGATTTAGTGTTGTATCATTATAGCATATGCTAACTGGCTTTATAACCTAATTGCAGTACTTGGTTCATGGTTATTCTGTCAATATAAACACTTCCTTTATTGACACATATCCCAACTTTTCTACAGCGTGGTATGTGGTCTTTGTGTGTCACTTGAATTAAAAAAAATGCGTTATTCTGTTTCTAACCTGGTGATGAGCCTCCCTAAAACAACTAAGTCTGTCCTAAGACATAGGGGCTATCACAAGGCCTCTGTTTGAAGGCTTTCCTGATCAGTAAGACCCAGAACTTTGCGCTCAGCTGGCAAATCCTTCTAGAGTCCAGATTTACCTTTGGAATCTTAGAGAAAGTTTCTAATATTATTTATTTTAAGGAGTTGTATGAAAATAAGCCCTTGAAAAAAGAAGGCAGCTTTAAATTGTTGCTGAATCTTAGTTCAATAAGTAACAACACTCTAAATCTTCTGCCTCACTTCATTTTCATTTTCTAGTACTTTGTAACCAGTACTCCTTCAGTTTTCTTCATTTCCCACTGTGTGGGAAAACTAATCAGTACTGATGCAGACTTCACCAATTAATTGGAGAAACACTTGTCTTTTTCTCTAATTGCGTACAAAACCCCAGGACTCGTTTTATCGGTTTATACAGGTTTGTTGCATGACTACAACTTCAAAAAAAAAACAATAAATACATTTAGAAAAAAAAATTGAAAAAAAAAAACCAGTTCTAAGTGAAAGTTTCTTTCTTCCTGTTAAACATTATTTCTGAATCCAAGCTTGCATGAGTCATAACTTGATATTTCTGGTGTTTCTGTCAAACTTAGTTTGGCATTTTAAATGGCTCTCAAATTCATTTTTCCCCTGGGGTTTTATTTCAATAATCACAGTAAAGCTCAGCAACTTAACATGGAAAAACTCCAGCGTGAAAAAAATATAGATCTAGTTATTTGGGGGAAACTGTTCATGATTGCCCTCCCTCAGGGTTTAACAACCTAGACCAGAGCAGCTAGATTGTAGAGTGCATAAAGGGAAGTGGTGGTAAGAGAATTCAAAAGATAGAAATTTGAAGACATACCATAAAACACTTTAAGAAAAAAATTCATGCAAATATTTTATTTATTTCTTGTTTAGCAAACACCTTCACAGAAACTTGAAAATCCCTTTACAATCATATTTACATTTCTTTGTCAGCAATGCTTTCTTAGAAGCTAGAAAATACCATGACATAGTAGACTTTTTCTAGTTGCCCTGTATTTTTAATGGAGTTTAAAATCAACCAAAGCCAAACTTTACTTCTTCGAGCATTATTGTAATATTTGCATTCTAAAAATACCTCATATGATTCTTATTCCCTTAATTCTAAAAAGTTTTTCCTTGTGTGGAGACTCCATTCATTTTCAAAGTATAAGGGTCCAAAGGGAAGATACAGGCAACTGGAGAATCATGAATTTGAATTCTGGGCCCAGAAAATAATTCAGAGAGTAATTTTCTTATACACTAAGTAGGTAAGACTAGAAGCAGTTGCCCCCACTTATTATCTAAAGGTGATGATATTTATGCCATAACTTGCTGGTAAATGGGAGCAGCCTTATGATGACTAGCAGAATTTGGGCTGCTGCCATTCCCCAATTGACGAATGGTGAAAGGATATGAACAGATGAAGAAATCAAAGCTATCTATAGTGATAGGAAGAATGGGGCCTAAATCACTTTTGACTAGAGAAATGAAAAGTAAAATAACTCTGAGATACTACTTTGTACCTATCTGATTAGCTAATATGACAAAAATGGGAAGTGGTGCAATAGACCTTTCCTGTCAACCTTCCAGGTTGTCTTGGGTTGGAAATTTGTTTCACTGTCTTTTTTTGGGTTCTGCAGCTCTACAAGTTGTTTAGAGTCATTTTACAGGTATTTGAAGGGGTTTGGGGGAGAGCCCAAGCAAGTATCTGCTTTTACTCTGCCATCTTGGCACCCATCATTTCTTACAGTACAATAGTGTTTCATCACAATCACCTACCACAATTTATTTAGTCATTCCCCAATTGATGGACATGTTCTGAATTTCTAATTTTTTGCCCCCAGAAAAGAGCGCCTATACATATTTTTGTACATATAGATCCCTTTCTTTTTTGTTTTTTTTATCTGTTTAGGGATACAGACATAGTACTAGGATTGGTAGGTCAAAGGGTATGCATGGTTGCATAGCACTTTGGGCATAGTTCCAAATTTCTCTACAGAATGGTTGAATCAGTTCATAACTCCACCAACAGTGCATTAATGTCTCCTTTTCCCTACATCCTCTCCAACTAGCCTTTTCTGTCCTATTAGCCAATCTAATGGACATGAGATAGTACCACAGAATTGTTTTAATTTGCATTTCTCCCATCAGTGGTAAATTAGAGCATTTTTAAAAATTTTTTATTTTTTTATTTATTTTTTTTAAAATTTATTTTTGACATGTTTGGTTTTCAGCATTGATTTTCACAGGCGTTTGAATTACAAATTTTCTCCCCATTTCCTCCCCCCCCC
>JAQQSZ010000195.1:0-25434 GCA_028646595.1 Phalanger gymnotis | reverse complement strand
GAAGGGAAGAAGGGAGAGAATTTGGAACTCAAAGTTTTAAAAAAATAGATGTTCAAAAATAAAAAGTTTTTTTTTCATGCAACGAGAAAATAAGATACACAGGCAATGGGGCATAGAAATTTGTCTTGCCCTACAAGAAAGGAAGGGAAAAGGGGATGGGAGGGGAGCGGGGTGACACAAGCAAGGGTTGACTGGGGAACAGGGCAACTAGAATATATGCCATCTTGGATTGGGGGGGAGGGTAGAAATGGGGAGAAAATTTGTAATTCAAACTCCTGTGAAAAGTAATGCTGTAAACTAACCATATTAAATAAAAAGAAATAAAAATTAAAAAAAAAGAGGAGAGAAGACATCTTGGAGATTGAGTTTTGTTGGAGCCAGAGACAGCTACAGCTGAAGGTGAAGATAAAGCTGAAGCCAAAAGGAGCTGAAGACGAAGACACGGTAGCTGCTGGTAGCAGGGCTGACCTGCGTGGACCAAGCAAGGGCTCGAGGCCAGTGGGTAATCTTCTTATGGGAAGGGGGAAAGCACGAATATGATTTAGTTTAATGCCATAATGTTTTTCTATGGCCTCTTGTGAGGTGGACTTATTGGGCCTGGAAGCTTTTGACCAGGTTATTAAAATGGGGACACTGGTTCATGGGTCTGCTACTTTGGAGCTTGAATAAATGCTTTGATTCTTCTGCCTTCTACTTAGGGAATTCTTTATATCCTATGGTTCTGAACCGTTCAGACATATATATGATTCTCTTTGAAATCATAAATTCTGCCTTCTTACTACAGTCCTTTCAAACCCTGCCTCTGCTTTATCAACTAAATTTGTATAATATTTTTCAATATTGTTGTGTCTCAGGGGATAGGGAGGCAGAGGAACAGGAGAGAACTGGGGTGGGTGGAACAGTTAAAACACATAAAACATTTATTAAGTCTGCCATCTTATATGGGCATAGTTCGTGATTTCCCAATACATTACAATAGTAATATCAAAGATCACTGAACACAGACTACTATAACAGATATAATGATAATGAAAAAAAATGAAATATTGTGAGAATTACCAAAACGTATCAAGATATGATGTGAGCACACACTGTTGGAAAAATGGCATATAGAGACCAGACAAAGAGTTGCCACAAACCTTCAATTTGTTAAAAAAAAAATATCTGCAAAATACAATTAAGTGCAATAAAATGAGTGCAATAAAATGCCTGCATAATGGAGAGTACTGATTCTGAAGAACTCCAAGATTCCATTTTGGCTCTAACACTTAATAGCTGTGTGACTGAATCACTCAATGAACTGCATTGAGTTCCAGTTTCTTCATCTATAATATATAGATAATACTACACTTATTACCTAACTCATAAGTTCCTTGCAAGGAAAGAATTTTTATAAACCTTAAATCACTAAGAAAAAAAATGAAATATTGCTATTATTATTGTGGATTTCCAAAGCACTCTTGAAGGCTCCCTATAGATTTCCTGACTTTCCTGGTTCATCAGAAAGTTGTAATAATATTTATTCTGAATTAAAATCTTGTATATTTGGCTGGTAAATCTTTCAAAGATATTTCTTGGCATATAAGAAAACTGACCTTTATGAAACAAACCTCTGTACTAAGGAACTGCTGCATAACTGGAAGCTTGTAGTCATAACAGCTGCCATTTAAACATCTTATGGAAAAAGGTCAGGCATTTATCATAATTCAGGTGATGGAGATAGAAATTTTTTTAAAAAAGATTTTCCCTTGTTTTCCACATATTTTCCTTCCTATAAGACAATGTACATGTTTGAAAGCATTTGGTTTTATGTTATGATTTATATTAATTTTTTAAAAAGTAATAGTTTGTATATCATTTCCCAAGTATTTCTCTGTGGATGCAGAAGCCAGATGGCCAGACAGATGGAGCCTGGAAAAGATTGGTTGAAATGTCACAGATACATCCATCACTTAAACACTCAATAGGAAATTTGAATACAAGTAAAGATCTGAAATTCAGCAGACTGTGGAGGGCATTCAGCTGAAAAGTTCATATGCAAAAACATAGTATATTATGACTTCTTAAAGCATCTTTCTTAGACTGTGGTGATTTTTCATTATTCTTTTAGTTTGTATATCTTTGAAAATGCTGCCAAATCTTGATGGCAAGCCAACGTAGCTCAAATGTTCCATTCCTTCTCAGTTTGGATAATAGATGTTATAACTAGAAAAAGGACTGGAGTGGACTTCTTTCTCTACAGAGAAATGGAGAAGTCCTTTCTTAACTTGAAGTACCTTTAAAAAAAGACAAAAGATATTTTCTAGGGTGACAAAGGATAGCCCACCGTATCATAAATGTTCCCTATAGGCAGATTTATGTACAACCTTTCATTATCACAAAATATCCGAACTAGAACTGGCCTTAAAGATCATCCACTCCAACTTCAACACCTTCATTTTGTGAATTAGCAAGCCTTAATATTAAAAAAAAGATCTGACCCAACTAGGATCATAGAGGGAGTTATGAACAAAAGTGGCATATGAAGTCATTGCGAAATAGAACATTCATACATATACATATACATGTACGTGTACATATACATATCAGATTCTTTCTAGATATGCTCAGTGAATTGCCGCCTTTAAAACTTTTCACCTTTCAAAAGGAATCATCTGCACTGATTTTGGGTTGCTGATGGTTGACTACAGTTTGATGACTGAGTCATTATTAGCATGAATGGTAAAGGAGAATTTGAATTTTTGACTGTGTCCCCCACCCAAGAATGTAAGCAGTGCCTGATTGAACAAGCTACTGATTGAACAAGAGCTTGATTGAATTGGTGCCTCACTGTCATTGTGCCTGATTGAAAATGTCCCTATTGTCAGTCCCCACTCACAAAGAAGCACCCATGGTCACTTTCATATTATGTAGATAAATAGAAAAGAATGCTAAGAAAGAACATGGGCATTTCATGAAGGATGAATATGACGCAAAATAGGATATAATTTGGGGTTAATAAGAACAAAGGACAAAAGAAATGATATCTGAGTTATTTATTCTGTGGCATTTTTTTTTTTGGTTTGGTACTGAAGTCATTTTTCTATTGGTTTAGAAGTTCCAGAAAATGAACAATAAACACCATTTATCAAACACCTACTATGTGTAGAGCACAGTGTTGTGAGAAATGTAAGGTTTCAATAGGAAATTATCCTAACCCTCTTAAAGCAGAAGGCTATGACACAGTTGACTAAAATCTGAAATAATTTAATTGCAAGCAACATCCATTCAAGTTCTTTTATGTCGCTGAATGACATGGAGATGAGCCTGGGTCTTCAAAGTCATTGTCAAGAGGAATGCAAACTCTCACAATCTGACCAAGCTGGAAAGACTTTGAGCATGGGCTCAGTGAAGGATAGGCCTTTATATAACTTTGGTTATATAACTTTATATAACCATACAACTTTGGAGAGGCTCATTGCTATTTTGACAATATGGTGGTGAAATTGTAAGGCACAGAAAGGTTCAAAGATCAACTCCAATTGAATATATGTTAACAATCTGAACTTCTCTATTTCTGTTGAGGGCATTATCCTTCTTCCAATTGCCTAGGTTTATAACCTTTGTGTTATCCTTTATTCTTTACTTTTATTTATCCCTTTTATCCAATCAATTGCCAAATCTTGCTGTCTCTTGCTCCCCATCATCACTCTCATCCAACCCCTTCTCTCTAAGCTCAGCCACCACCTTAATTAAAGTCTTCATCACTTCTCTTTCCTGTGCTATGGCAGTGGTATGCTAATTGATCTCCCTGACTCAAATCTCTCCCCATGTCAATCTATACTTTTCACAGCTGCCAAAAAGATTTTCCTTAAGCACACATCTAACCATTTTACTCAATAACTCCAGGGTCTCCCTTTCATTTTTAGAATCAAAAATAAATTCCTTTGGCCTTTGAAACTCTTCCCAGTCTGGCCCCATCCCAGCTTCATTACTTATTGCTCCTCTTCCCTCACTCTGTGGTCCAAGACAATTGCCCTTCCCTCTGTGTCTCGCGTTGCACTCCAGCTCCTTCCTTCATCTATATGTATAGTCTGTCTTCAAAGTCTAAAGTGCTGTCTCTCTACCTTTGCCTCATAGAATTCCTCACTTGCTTTAACATACAATTCAAATATGAACTTTTACTCAAAGTCTTTCTTGATCACCACAATTGCTAGTGCCCTCCCTGACTATCTTATATTTAACAGACTTATTCATTTTGTATTTATTCGGCACACACACACACACACACACACACACACACACACACACACACACACACACCCCTGTTGACTCTTCTAATAGAATGTAAACTCCTTGAGGGTAGCTCTTATTTCATTTTTTTCTTTACACCTCCAGAGTCTAGAACAGTTATTGATATCCTATAGGTGCATTACAAAATATGCTTGCTAATGGATTGATCAGTATAGGGAGTACTTACACCAACAAAATAATGGATCCTTGAAGTATTGAAATAAGTGTAATCAAAGTGTCAAGATGTGAAGGTTCTCAGTAAATGGCATAAGATCAAGGAAGTTTTGAAGGAAGAAGTGTAATATAAAGTTGATTTTAAAGCACGTATAGGAATTCAACATGCAGGGAACAATGATCTGAAAGGAATTTACTATCTGGATTCTAGTTCTGGCTCTGCCATTTCATATCCACGGGACCTTAGGAAAGTCATATAATGTCTTTGAGCTATGGTTTCTCTGTAAAATGGTGGTAAGATATGCTCTAACAAGGTAGTTGTGAGGATCAAATGAAGAAATTTATGAGAAAAGCTAAAATAACTCAGTTACCTTCTGTGGTTTTGATTGCCTTTAAGACAAAATGCAAACTCCTTAAACTGACATTCAAGACCCTTGGTCATCTAGTTTCTTAATTCCTTTCAATTCTGATTTCATACTGCTGACCCTATACCATTATACATTCTATATAGAATATATTTATATACAATTATATGTTCTATATTCAGATATAGAATATGTTCTATATTCTATATCTGTGCAATCTTTTTTCAAACCAGACTTGTTCCTGTAACATAATATTCCACCCACCTTCTCCATGGCTGGAATTTACTGGTTCCTTATCTCTGTCTTTCAGTTTCATGAACCTCCTTGAAAGTTCAGCTCCTTTCCACCATCTTAGAGAAAAATTTCGTCCTTCTTGTCCCACCCTTTTGCTATTACTCTGTTTTTCCTCAAATGAGGGATCATTAGACTTAAATCTCTGCCTTTAGTAATCCGCTAAAAGAATACTATCTCCTTGAAGACAGGAGCGGTTTTGCGGTTTTTTTTGTTTTTGTTTGTTTTTGTCTTTTTAGTGCCTGAAATGAATTGATTAAAAAGAGTTTTGAAAACTTTAAGAACTATGTGGACACTAGATAATATATTTTCCTGCATAGTGAGCCAAGGAACAACTCATAGCAACAAAAGGTATATCAAATTAAAAAATGCAGTGATAAGACATCATTACACAACTTGGGGGATGCAACTAAATAGGTCCTCAGAGAAAAATATGTCCCTCTAAAAACACAGAACAACAAAATAGAGAAAGAAGATTAAGAAATGAAGCATGATATAAAAAATCCCTCAAAAACAATCCCATTAGGCAACCCAAAACAAACACAAAATAAATCAAGATAATTAGAAGAGAAATAAAATAAAAAGAAACAAAAAGACTAGAGATATGATCAAGAAAACTAAGACCATCTAATTTTTTAAGCTGGCAAAACATTCTTTAGCTAATAGTATTTTAAAAAAAAGCCAAATAAAAATGATAGCATTAGGGTTCCAAGCTCTAGTGAAGGCTGTTTTTTTTGTTTTTTTTTTTGCTATGGAGAATTATGTGTGATGTATGGAAAAAATCTAAATGTGATGTGTGTGAGAGAGAGAGAGAGAGAGAAAGTGAGAGTGAGAATATCTCAGGATAGTTGTGGGGGGGTAATCTCTTAGAGGAGAGAAAATGATGGGATGGGGTAGTTTTATCAATATGACAGATGGTCAATCTTTCATTATGTATGTGGTGGAAGGCTGTCACTGTGTGGCTTGAAGGGAGGCAAAAGAGACTACTCTAGCGTCTTCTACCCCTACCCTTCTCCAAGGGAGATTTTTTTTCCTGCCAGGAGGGGAAGCCGAAGGTTGGGACAAAGAAGCCAATACTCTGCTCTCCTCAGAAAGAGGAGAGTACTGGACTAGAATTATATCTATCTGCTTCCTTAAATATTGTTAGTCATGATCAGATTCAATCTAACTTCATCTAATTTCTGATCACTCTGTCATTATGAAGGGGAAAGGAAGAAGCTAGGCTTCCTAACCAAGGCCTGACCTTTTCTTTACCCACCAGGTACCAGCTCTGCAATGAACAGACATGACACTTAGATAAATAAACTCATTTATCCAAATGACAAAAGGAAAATCAGAGAAGGTTTACATAGGAGAATATATACCAGAAAATAGAGAAGTGGCTCTCTTATTGAGAGTGAGGTAACTCAGGTCAACCAAGAGAGAAAAGACCTCATCTGAGGGGCACTTCCTAAAGTTTAGTGCAGTAAGCTAAGGAGAGGGACACAGAAGAGGCTACCAACTCTCCTCATGTCTTCCCAGAGTCTTTTCCTTCAGCAATATGAAATGTGGTTGGCTTCTTCCCTCTTGAAATTAGAAACCAGAAGTGCCTGAAGTCGCTGAACACTCAAAGGTTTGAAGAAAATTGAACTTCTTTGCTTCCTTGCCAGATCCACCCTCCCTCTCAGCCAGGGCAGGGCATTCATCTCCACCAATGAGGAGAAAGTCCCATAACAATTTGTTTTTCAACAAGAGTTACATGGATAGCCCATATTTACTGCTGCTTTTATAGAAAGCCAATTTTTTTTGGAAATACCATTTTTTACAATGCCAGCCAAAAGCACATTCTTAGAGTGTGCCCCTTTATTTCATCTCATACCCATAAAGCTTTGAAAAACAAGTATCCCTGATGTCTTGGCCATCTACTTGCCATTATTGGCATGTATGTCTCATCTAAACTAGATAATAAATTGCTTAAGGATAGGAACCATGGTTTACTACATATCCTATCAACTAACAGCTCATTAGATCTACAAGCTTGGTTTCCTATCAGAAATATAATAGTATTTTATGCCTGAGACAAATGACTCAACATGAACCCTCAAGATAACTTTGTTAAAGGAGTGGAACTATGCATTCCCACCTCATTGTGGAGAGAAAGAGATCCAAGGACACGGCCTGGTAGAAGCTGGTTGGAGTTCAGGTGGAGTCAGGCCCTGAAAAGGAGCTCACTTGGTAAAGGGCCACCAAGGGTAAAAAAAAAACAAACATGCCAGAGCTATTCGATAGTGATTTTACCCTATTACTCCTGCTACTTAGGTGCTAATCATGCCAAAGGTATGCGAGTATGTTCATTGGCTCCTAAACTTGGTGACCTGACACCACCCGCCAGTTATTTCAGCCTAGACATATGGTGCTTTTTTCTGTCCCCTAGTTCATGGCTCTTTTGACTATTCTATGTCATGTTTACTCACATACTATAATGTGAGTTTTATTCATGTCTTACTTCCTGCTGTAGAGTTCACAATATCCCGCTGAGTTTGAAACAAGAAGGGACATTAATAATCCATTCAGTAAATTACCAGTACGTTTGAGTCTCATATAATTCCATGTACCCAGTGGGCATTTAATTCATATTAATAATAATTACCTCATACCTTAAAAAACCCTCTCAAAACCATAAGGGTTCGTATTTTGAATAGTAAAATGAATAATGCAATCATGACTGCCAGAAGAAAGCTCCTTAAAGTGACTTGAAGAGGAAAAAAACTGGGACTACATATTAGAAGTGGTTGAATAAATATGACTTTCAAGGAAACACTTAAGCTTTGCACAGACCCCTGCCTTTAAAAAGCATCAATGCTTCCTTAATGTTCTCAGCTAGTCTCCTTTTGAGAGTTTAACAGATAATTCTGGCTTTCTTACCATTGCCTTCTGGTAGAATAAAGTGGGATATAAGCTCCCTGAAAGTAGCGGCTTTCTCAATTTTATCTCAGCCCTGAGCACGTTCCTTTCACATAGTAGAAGCTTAAATACCTGTCAGATTGGAAGGCAGTGGATTGGGTCTATTGCCATTCTTGGATTGATTTATACCACTTGTCAGATGAAATGTATTTACTTCTATCCCTTGCGTTTAATACAGGGGTTCTTAACCTTTTTTGTATCATAGCCTCCTCTGGCAGGCTGGTGAAGCTTATGGATACTTTTACAGAATAATATACTTAAATGCATGAAAATACATAGTATTACAAAAGAAATGAATTATATTGAAATATAATGATCAGGTATGTCTTTTTAAAATCAACAAACCCTAGGCTAAGAAGCCCTGACCTAATTAAAAAATTTAAGAAATTATCTTTCTGATAATTACCACAGTTACCCAATTCTTACAGCTTCCAAGACACGGATAATTCTCTTTGGTAATGAAATGCTGATTTATCTTTAAATGTGTGTTCACCCTCTCACAACTACTTTAATGTTTCATCATTATTGTCAAGTTATTAGTGATACTGGAAAAAAAGCATCACATTTAGATCTTTTGCAATAATCCTAATACCTCCTTCCATTTGCTGGTGTTCTCTCCCAAGAATTTATTTTTCGTTTACTTATATTTTTCATTTACTTATCTTGGTACATATTGCTTCCCTCCAATGAAATGTAAGCTCCTTGAAGGCAAGTACTGTTTTATTTTTGCCTGTGTTTTACAAGCCTGGGGATATAGCAGGTGCTTAATACATGATCCCTGAATGAATACCAGAAATAAATTGCAAGATAAAATTCTACTTTGTGCATCACTCCCTCCCTTCCTCTCCCTCTCCCTCTCCCTCTCTCTCTCTCTCTCCCTGCCCCCCACCCCCAGGAATAGTCTTCTCTAGCCCAAAATCCACAATTCCTTTAAGCCATTTGTCATGTGGCAGCATCTCAATCTTTACCATCCTTGTCACCATCTTTTGGATTCTCTTTTTCCCTCTAATTTATCATTGTGCTTACTAAAATGTGGTCCATTGAACTGAACAGATGTTTCAGATGTTGTCTGTTAAGGGTAGAACACAGTAGAGCTATTATCATTGCTATAGACACCATGCTTCTTATAATTCAGCTTCAGACTTGGCTGCCACATCATACAGTTGACTCTTTTTGGGCTTGAAGTCAGTTAAATGCTTTGTATGGAGCTTCTGTTAGAGGGGCCCACAAACCACGGCCAGCAGGCCAATTCCAGCCTACGACATGATTTTGGACAGCCCCTGGCTGAGAATTGTTTTTACATTAAAAATGTAAAACACATTCTTAGCTCATGGTTTGTACAAAACAGGCAGGTTGGATTTGGCCCATTGGATGTAGTTTCCTGATCCTCTATATGCCTTGGCACAACGTACTTAGCAACATAGGTTCTTTTAACTACAATTATTATTCAGTTGGTCAACAAGATTTATTATGTGTGTGGCACTAGGCATACAAAAAAGATTTAAAAAAAGGAACCATGGTTCCTCCTTTCAACATGGTTACATTCAACTGGGGGACTTTACATTCTAATTAGGTATATTATAATATAACATAATATAATATGATATAATATAACGTAATGTAACATAATACAACTTAACATAATGTAATATAACACAATGCAATGCAACATAACATAACATAACATAGTATAACATATGAAACCACACTACACAGAAGATAATTTCAAGAAAAGACTTTAACATTTTGTGTTTGTATGGGAGTGGGGAGGCAGGGGTTAGAGGGAATACTAGGAAAGGGCTCTTGCAGATGTTGGGCATTAAAATGAGTCTTGAAGGAAGCCAGAGACACCAGCAGGTGCTGGTCAGGAGAGAGAACATTCCAATCGCAGTGGACAGGATTTCACATTCTCTTACATTTTTCTCAAAACCAATGCAACGTCCTACATTGTTTTCTTCATTTTTATAACATTTGAGAAAAGAGTCGAAGAACAGAGATAATTTTAGAACATTTTATTCTGGGGAATATAAAAGTTAATAACCCTTTCCGCTTTTCTGGATTTTGCTTCTGCCTTAGTCAGTTGCATGATCTTGGGAAACTTCACCTGTTTGGGCCTTTGTTTCCTCCTTTCCAGAGTGAGGAGAAGAGCTTTGATGTCTGAGATCTTCTCTAGCTCTAATATTATTAAATCAATGAATTTGTAGCTAAAATATAGTAGGAAGGATGGTTTAGTGGGTAGTTCCTCATTCAGAAATCCCTAGGTCCAAATATTATCTCTTCCATATACTGGTTTTGTGGTCTAGGGTAAATCACTTAGTGTTTTAACTTAGAGGTAACTTTCTGAGACTAAGTTGCAGAGAAGTGGGTTAGTGATCTGCTTTGATAGAGAGAACTTCCTCCCTCGAGAGTTTTCTATATCAATGAAATCACATGTCCGATAATAAAAATGTAGTTAAAATAACTCCTGCCACTTTCTAAAAGACTGGTAGAAAATCACAAGTAATATTGAAACAAAACGTAAACAGCTGTAGTAGAAATTCAAACCTAACCATTTATCAATTTTAAATCAGTGAAACAAGTGATGGGATTACTACAGAGAGATGATAGGTGATGCTGTTACCCTATAGAAACTGAGAATTTTAATGTGGGAAAGAAAGGAAATGAAAGATCTTACAATGTTAGCTGGTTCTATGTCACATAACACACATGTGTCTGGCTTGGCATGGACTCCATGTTTTCTCTGCTCCCCCAAGAACCCGAATTCTATACAATCATGATATCACTAAGCAAGGCATGCTAGAGGAAGAAGCGCAAAAATTAAGACCGATGGAGAAGGAGTAAGTAGAGGAAAGTAATGGCTGGGGCATCGGGGGATTTCTCCTTGGGTGGTACCACATCCCTTGAGATTTTGAGGGTTGATTAGGGATTTTCCCCATGCTTGAGAATGTCACCTGTTAGACAATGTCGGTGCATGGTGCCAGCACCTTGGGATGTACGCCTTCCACACCAGGAGCACTGGATACTGTGAAAAATGATGGTGACACTGGCAATGAAATTTAGCACATTTAATGGTCATCTGATGGGCAGTTGTTAACTCATTGCTTCCTGCTTCTTGTGTCCCTAGACAAGCTACCTATCTGATAGTCATGACATAGGGCTAGGCTCTATTTGCATCATCCTTTTCCTGAGGACTGGGAGGTATTTGGTTTGGGCAAGAAGGGATTACAATGTTTTCTATTTGGTGTATTTTTTCTCCACTTTACTGTGAATTTCTTATTTTAAGTAAATGTTCATTTGTACTTTAATGTGATCTAAGTGATAATTAGTACTGAATGGTCTAGGGAAAGAGATTCAGAGATGACAACGTTACCTTAGAGCAGTAATTTCAGTAGATTGAAACTCCTAAACCTATCATCACCTTAGCTAATACTTAATTCTTAATTTAATGGCCAAGTTAAAAGATATGGCAGGTAATTTGTTGTTGAGTTGTGTTCAATTGTGTTCAACTCTGCATGATCTCATTTTCTTGGCAAAGATGCTTGAGTGGTTTGCCATTTCTTTCTCTAGCTCATTTTACAGATGGGAAACTGACACAAACAGGGTTAAGTGACTTGCCCAGGGTCACACAGCTAGTAAATATCTGAGGCCAGATTTGAACTTAGGAAGATGAGTCTTCCTGACTCCAGGTCTGGCACTCTATCCATTGTGCTACCAAGCTGCCTATGGCAGCCAATACGAACACCAATATAGCATAAAACCTCATCTGCTAAATCTTACTGAGAAAGATATTGTAGGTCAAGAAAAACATTACCTCACAAAACAGAGAGATGTAATAGAGAATAGAATTTTAAAAAAGATTCTTGAGAGAAAAGCAGTTAGACTGGACAAAGTATATGTAGGGTGGTTCCTTCTTGAGGAGATAGAAATGTGGAAGTGCTAAGGGATTTTTTTGGAGGTTTCTGAAGGAGAGATTGATATCAAAAGCATAGAAAAAAACGAAAAACTTGGGCCTTATTGCTACCACAAAAAGCTAACCAAAAATATGCCAATTGCTACTGACCTATATACCTACTTTCTGATCTATATAAACACATCCTGATTAATTCACACATGCATTGCATTTCACTCTGCATCTGCTGCTCTGCCTGTTTTCCATCCCACAGAACAAGATGCCCCTGGTGTCCTATTGCCCCCTTCCCCTTTCCTGCCTCTTTTTATATGTTGTCCCCCTCCCCAGTAAATAGTAAGTTCCTTGAGGAGAGGGGCTGTCTTTATTAATTGTATGTCCAGTATTTAGCACAGTGCCTGATACACAGTAGGCACTTAATAAATATTTACTGAACTAGATTGGATTTGACAACATTTTTGAATGTACTAGAAGGAAATAATAATTTAATAATATTAATTAAAATATTAATAATTTATTAATAATCTACATTATACAAAAATCTTTATCATCACACTACTGACTAAAAGAGGTGGGGGATACACCACAGATTCCACATTGCCTTTTTTTGTTAAATATACAAAAGTATGTCATTTGTGCCACCTTAAGGCCTTTTCTTAGCAAGATTTCTTGTACCTATGCAAAAATTATACTATATTGCTTTAAAAATATGTATCTCTGGAGGTCCTCATATCAACTCCCATTCATAATGATGAGTACAGTTCCCAAAAGATTGTCTACACTTCACCTTCAGGGTTCTAGCAGAGTCCCTGAGGGATAATAGAGAAGTGCTTCTAAAACCATTGACTTGAGCCCCCATTCTGATATGTTTTCTCTAATCAATTGATAGTTATCTCTTCAGTATCACTCACCTAGTGCCACGTAACATTGCTTCATTGTCATTAATTAGTTCCCTAATATTATTTAATGAATCAGCCTGAATTAACTTTTCCAATAGCAATATTTACTGAGATTATATCGCTGAAAGTACAAACACCTCTTTCTTTGCCTGGGGTCACCCTCTTACACATACCTTGGTCCTTGGAGATAGTGAGCTCAAAATTAAAATAATTATCACAAAGCATTTGTCCCACCAAGTTCACTCCTGTGATGGATAAAGTCACCTCCTTTCTTGCAAAAACCAGTATCTAATGTTATGCTGCTGGGCTGGACCAAATGGGTCCTTTGGGGATTCGCACCTCACTAGAACTGGCCTTGGAAAAATATGGCATGAATTCCATGGACCTATGATTCTCTTCTTATTATTCAAAGGTGCAGAATTGCAGCCTCACTTGTGTTGTCTTGTATTCCTTCACCTAAATCAGGAAAGAATCAACCCAATAAGGACAGAAGCATCAGCAGGACCACGTAATCATGTTGTTGTTCAATCGTTTTAGTCTTGTCTGACTCTTCGTGGCCCAATTTGGCATTTTCTTGGCACTGAAGTGGTTTACCATTTCCTTCTCCAGCTTATTTGAAATGATGAGGAAACCGAGGCAAATAGGGTTAAGTGACTTGCCCAGGGTCACACAGCTAGTATGTGTGTCTGATGTCAGCTTTGAACTCATGAAGATGAGTCTTCTTGACTCCAGGCCCAGCACTCTATCCTCTGTGCCACCTGGCTGCCAGTTTACATTATTAGTTTAAAGAATAGCTACTTTCCAGCTTTATTAATTCAATGTTTTTTTAAAAAAATTCTTTGATTTTTAGAATTTATACATTCATTCTTAGTTATTAAGTTTTCTTTGGACTTGCTATTTAGTTGTATTTTTTTTAAGTTGCATGCAAAATTCATTGATCTGCTCCTTCCCTTTTTGTTGATGAAAGTATGTAGAGACATAAATTTCTGCTAAGGACTCTTTTGGCTGCATTCCAAAAGTTGTCATTTTCTTTAATTAAATTATCTATTGGTTCTATGAGTTGGTCTTTGACCTACATATTATTTAGGATTAAATTATTTAGACTCCATTTAAACTTAAATTCTTTTTCACAAATGCCCTTTAGCAAATACAAATTCTGTTGTGTTATGGTTAGTAAAGGACATGTTTAATATTTCAGCTTTTCTGCATTTGTTCTTAAGGTTTTTATGCCAAATCACATGGCCAATTTTTGTAAAAATGCCATGAACATTGATATAGTTATAGCTGGTAGTTAAACCTACGAGGCCATCTAGTCCACCTCAGCCTGATTTTACAGATGAGGAAACTGAGACTCTGAGAAATTATGTGGCTTTCCTAAAATCATATAGTTAGTGAGTGGGAAAGCTAGGCTCTTCTAAGATCTTTCATCTTGCCATAGTAAATGTAGCCCAACACAACCTTTTTTTTTCTTCTGGTAATGCATGCCCACAAGGCAGAGAATACTCAACTACCTGTAAATGAGACTCGAGCTGAAAATTTTGATCACTGAGATGATCAAGCGCCATCCTAGAGGACCGAGGAGCTCTTTTAAGAGATGGGACAGACTAAAGATGGAGAATTAGAGAAACATACATTTTTGGACATGGCTAATATGGAAATTAGGGGCAGCTTGGTGACACTGTAGATAGAGTGCTGAGCCTGGAATCAGGAGGACCTGAATTAAAATCTGACCTTAGTGACCCTAGTTTCCTCAGTTTCCTCATCTGTAAAATGAGCTGTAGAAGGAAATGGCAAACGACTTTAGTATCTTTGCCTAGAATCTTTGTGGGATCACAGAGGGTTGGACATGAGAGAAATGACTGAATAGCAACAAAAATAACATGGAAATTAGTTTTGTTTGACTATAGATATTTATTACAAAGATTTTTTTCTACTGTTTCAATGGATTTGTAGGGAGAAAACATAAATGTTTGTTTACTGAAAAATCGAATTTAAAAAAGAAAGTATGGCAGAGAGGGCACTAGAAGGTATAGATATTTTGTACACACTTTAAAGAAGTAATTAGGAAGGAAACGTTCAATAATGTGTGGTACCCTCAAAAAATGAATGAGCAATAAATATGGGTCGATCATGTGGTATGTCTAAAGGGCAGCAATTGGATAAGCCATATGCTTTACAAGTCAAAAGAAGATATAGAAGCCCCCAGTTATATTGTGTGGGCTTTTTGTGACAAATCTTTGGGAAAACATGGATAAGAGTTCAATGGGATGGGTTAAGTGTAGGGAGATCTTGATTAGAAAGTAATGCTCACATTGGTAAAATTATAGATTAATTTGAGTAAAAGTGTTAAAGGGGTACCAATATTCTGATGTGACAAAAAGGAGTGATGTAATCATTCCCTTTGCAAGGTAAAATATACATGCCCATCTCTGATCCGAATAATTCTCCCGTATCTTTTTTTTCTCCTGTGATAGTAGCACGGGACGATCTTCAGTATCTGGCATTATTAAAAACAAAAAACAAATAACAACTCTAGGAAATCTGGCCCTCATAGCAAAATGCCATGAAGCCTGAGAGACAAGGCTTTCTGAATCGTTTATATTGTTTCAATATGCCAGGTGTGATGTTAGACAAAGATCATATGATGATCTGTCTGTGCGATATTGTGATATTGTGATAATGTGATATTACAGACACTTGTTCCTGTTTCAGGCATGGCTTAGACTAGGGAATAACTGCCCCGCCCCTTTATTGTTCACATCTGAAGAACAGGAGTAGAAGATGCTATCAGTGAAATATATGGGAAGATAAATTTAGGGACAAGAAATAGGCAGCCAGGGTGCTCTGCTGGTACCTTTGCAACATGCAGAAAGAGTGAGGTAGGCTCCGAGAAATGGCTGGACTCTCAGTGGCAAATTTGCTGAGGAAATAGAGGGGACTTTTATAGCATGGATAGGAATGGATGTCTTGTCATCTTCATTACTGGAAGGAATTTCCAAAATGATGAGATCAGATACATTTGAGCATTTGTTAAGTATTAAAGGAAGGTTTCACTTTGATAAGCTGCTTTCTCTGAAATCAAAGTTTAAGTATTTTCTTGATATTGGTTTCTAATTTCCAATTTGACCCTACTTCTCTACATGAGGCAAATAACAGTCTCGAATTAGATTTTATTCAAATCATTATGCTGAATCAGACCATAAACCCCATATATATTATATATACCTGCATATAAATATATTATTACCTATCTATCTACTTACACATTATATATACAGAGATGTACATGTATGTGTATAGAGACAGAGATAGAGAGAGACAAAGAAAGAGGGATACAGAAAAGAGAGAGGGATACAGAAGAGAAAAGGCACAGAGACAGAGAAACACAGAGACATCAGCTTTAATAGAACATATGACCCTTGATAATATTCCCCTTTCTCTGTTTCTTGGTTGTGTAGACAGAACCAGCAAAAAGGACCAAACAGCTTTTTCAGTCCAGTCATATTTAGCCACAATTTTTTGAGTAATGCCCAAGAATGAAAAAAAATACAGAATCCATAGTTTATGGAAACTTGTATATCCTTGTTATTGAAAATGGACCAAGTCATAGAGTTTACAATGTTTCTAAAAGAAATCCTTACCTGTTTTGATCGTTTTTGATTAAGTGGAGAGAACAAACATTACTGAAATTCCAAACAGCAAGTTAGTAAGTTATACTGAAAGAACTAATATAATTTTATCGTATTGTCGTTCATTCATTTCATTTACCTTCAACACTTTGTGACCCTATTTGGGGTTTTCTTGGCAAATACTGGAGTGGTTTGCCATTTCCTTCTCCAGCTCCTTTTATGGATGAGGAACTGAGGCAATCAGGGTTAAGTGACTTGCCCAGGGTCACACAGCTAGTAAGTGTGTCTGAGGCCAGGTTTAAACTCACGAAGATGAGTCTTCCTGACTTCAGGCCCTTCACTCTATCCTCTGAATTATATCATGGCTAAGATATAAAAAGCAATCAGGAACTGCAAAGGACTTTTTAGGTCACTTTTTTTTTGCAGGATAAGAGAATTAAAAGCTTAAGATACTAAGCTTATGTTAATCTAAAAAAGGTTGTATTTTTGATGGTGATAAAATAAATCTTTGCAGTGGGAAAGACTGATTCTCCTTTAGGAATAACAATAAAAAAGACACGATGATAGATGTGTACTATATGAGTATATTATTTAGGATCATAGATGCTAAATAGACCCCTCCCTCTATTCTATTTTATAGACGCGGAAACTGCTCCTGCTCCTCTTTTATAGAGGAGACTCAAACGACTTTCCCAGGGACACACAGCTAGTATATATGTGAGGCAAAATTTAAACTAGGGGTCTTTCTGACTTTAAGCCTATGCCACTTGGTTCACAGAGATCAATCTCTTTCCTTAGCCCTAAGGGAAGCAGGTATAAACCAATGGGACCCAAGTGACATAGTGATATAGCATCTGATGTGCTAACGGGTGACGGTATCATAGAATTACTGCTGCCAGAGACCTTGGTGGTCATGTTGTCCTCTTCCTTCATTCTTGTAGAGAAGGAAATTGAAGGATAGAGAGGCTAGAAGACCAACCCAAGGTTGTGCAGATATTAAATGGCAGAACAAGGCTTTGACTCCATGTACCCTGATGTCAGTTCTAGTGTGTCTTTTTTTTTTTTTACTGTATCACATAAACTTCCTTCTCAGGGCTTGGGGAAAGGAGTGGGGAAAAAAGATACAGAGAAACATAGAGCAACTGGAGTTTCTAAGGCTGCTTTTACAACTCAATGCTTCTCTTTAGTAGAATCTAACACTTGGAGTGACCTTCAATTTACCCTGGACCTTTTTGTATTTCTCTGGATCAGGAATAATTTTAGGGCTGAGTGATTCGCTGGAGCCATCGGTGAGCCAGCCTAATGCCAAATTTCTTCTAGACTAGAATGAGGGTACTCACTGAAAGCCATCAGGAACTTCCTCCTTATACACGCTCACATATTCATCCCATGCCCTGTAAGCCCAAGTAGATCACAAAATCCTGGCTCTGGTGTGAAATACCACTAATGTGCATGAAGATATCATGAAGACATGTGAAATGTGATATTACGCTATGAAAGGCAGGTTACATAAACAGTATATTTAAAATAAGAATGAGATGAAATAGTATTAGATCCCTTAATCTTTTTTATAATTGCTAATTTGAACATGATATTTCTTATAACACAAACTTATTTGGACACTTAAAATGAAAATATGCCAGAGCCACGTCTTTGCCTTTTGAGTAATTTAAAAGGAAAAGAAATGTTATTTCAAAGCAAATATGATGTTTCATTACAGTTAAGGAAGAAGAATACAATTCATTATCAGGAATCAAATTAAACTTGGATTTTTCCCCCTCTTGCTTTATTGAGTGAATAGTTTCATGTATTTTTTTATTACTAACCTTTTTCACTATAATAAACTTCATTTGAAAACTCTATTTTTATTCTTTTCTGAGAATTGAGCAAGCTTTAAAATGTGATACAATATCAAAGATTTCATTGCTTGGAAAACAGTATTGCATTTGCCTAGACAACTCTGAAATTGACCCCACATTTTCCTGATGGGGTCCTTTATTATGCAGGGTGAAAAACTCAAATAGAAATGGTGGCTACTTAACCATACATAAGGATTCCCATGGGCCTTGAATTGACTTAGAAAACCAGGTAGCAACACTATCTATGTTCTATTGTATACACACATATGCATATGCGTATATATATATATGCATATGTATATGTTAAATATTTCCCAATTACATTTTATTTGATACTTGGGAATGTTATAGGCCTGCTATGTGTTTGTTACCTCTGCTCTCCAATCAAAGCCTCTGTGTACCTTTTGTGCTTGTCCAAAACACAATAAATACTCATCACCAAAACTTTTTGTGAGAAAACATCAGCAACTACTTTTCTAAAATTTTTCTTACTTTCTACTTCCAACATCCATTGCAACTCTAGTTTGCAACTTCTATTGCTACTTATAATAGATACTAAAGCTAAATGTAATATATGTGCATATACATCTCTTCCCCCCCCCCACCTTTCTCTGTCTTTCTTTGTCTCTCTGACTCCCTCTCTCATGTATATATCCCTTATCTATCTTTGGTCCATATCCACTAATTGACTTCATCTCCAGAGGAAATTGCCAGTGTGAAAATTCCCCTCACTGATGCAAATAGGTGATTCTTCTATGACTTACAGTGTGAGAGAGCTTCCTTACCCCAAGGCTGACCCTCTATCCGCTATGACATGCTTTCTCTTATAGGATATAAAATGATGAAGAGATAGGAGATTTTATATTATGTTGTAATTATGCTATGTAATAGTATTTACTTTTCCCTCCATTTCTGAGCCTATGTATAATACAACAATTCTGTTTGAAATCAAGCATTCTAGCAGCAGGCCAATTGAGTGGTAGTCAAATGCCATGGGGAAGGACTCCTGAGAGGTAATTTTGGTGAGGACAGATGGGGATGATTAAGTTTCTTCCCTTGCCCCACCCTCCACCAGGTGACAACTTTGTGAACTTTGAAAGGTAGGAAGATCTGGAGCTCTCGTATGTATCAATACTGATGTCTACTGAGGCAAGAGTAGCTGATGGCCACATTTGCATCAGGATCTGAATGACACATCAAAGAAAAACCGAAGGAAAGCAGCTTCAAGCACTTCATAATGTCATTGATCTTCAGAGCTCATAGAGAACTATACCTGAGGTCTTGAGCACTCCAGAAAGTTAGAAGAGTTCCAATAACCAGAAGATAAGTTTTCCTTTTGATCACAGGTCCTCTTCTAGCTTGAGTCCTCTCTCCACAGGGAAAATCTGTGTGCAAGAGAAGAGTGTACCCCTACTTATGGGGGATGTTTCTGTAACAATCATTCTTGACACACTTGCTTAGTAAATACTCAGTAAAAACTCTAGCTGATAATAAATGGAGAGTCAGGAGCTACTAAGAATTTCAGCTCCCAGGGTTACCTATGGAATTTTGAGGAGAAATACAGTCAGACGTCCTCTGGGGACAAAGTCTGCCAAATTTGAGTGGGAGTTGGGAAGTGATGTCTGTAAAATATTATTAATAACTTCCCGTTCACAAGGTTGTTATGCAATAAACTTGCTTCTACTTCTTACTCTCTTTGAAATCCTCTCCTCTCTGGCTTCAAATCTCAATATTTATCTGAAATTCCTCTTTCCAAAGTTAAAAATCTCTGTGACCAGACATAATGGCCCCTTCTTGGTCCCAGCGCTCCTAACTTCTATAGGGCATTTGACGCTTGATCACTTTTTCCTATATGGACTTTCTTATGTATGTTTTTCCTCCTTTTATTTTTTTTTATTTTTAAATTTTAACTAAGTTATTTTTAGTTTTTAACATTCATTTCCACAAGATTTTGAGTTCCAAATTTTCACCCCCTCTCCCTTTTCCCCACCCCAAGATGGCACACATTCTGATTACTCCTTCCCCTAATCTGCCTTCCCTTCTATCACACCTCCTTTATCCCCTTCCTCCCTACTTTCTTGTAGGGTAAGATAGATTTCTATACCCCATTGCCTGTATATCTTATTTCCCAGTTGCATGTAAAACAATTTTTAACATTTATTTTTTAAAACTTTGAGTTCCAAATTCTCTCCCTTTTCCCCTCCCCACCCACTCTCAAGGTATAGGTTGTACATGTGTGGTTGTACAAAACACTTCCATAAGTCATGTTGTGAAAGACTAATGATATTTCCCTCCATCCTGTCCTGCCCCCCCATTTATTTTATTCTCTCTTTTGACCCTGTCACTCCTCAAAAGTGTTTGTTTCTGATTACCCCCTCCCCCAATCTGCCCTCCCTTCTACCACCTCCTGCTCTCTTATCCCCTTCCCCCTACTTTCTTGTAGGGTAAGGTAGATTTGCATTCCCAACTAATGTGTATATTATTTCCTCCTTAAGACAAATATAAAGAGAGTGAGGTTCACTCATTCACTCTCACCTCTCCCTTCTTTCCCTTGAATGTAAAAACTTTTTCTTGTTCCTTTTATGTGAGATAATTTACCCCACTCTACTTTTCCCTTTCTCATTCTCCCAGTACATTCCTCTCTCACCCCTTAATTTTATTTTTTAGATATCATCTCTTCATATTCAACTCACCCTGTGCCCTCTCTCTCTCTCTCTGTCTCTCTCTCTCTCTATATATATATATAATATATATATACATACATACATAAATATCATGAGTTACAAATGTTATGCATTGATGTATGAATGTAAACAATTCAACTTTAAGAAGTCCCTTATGATTTCTCTTTCCTGTTTACTTTTCATGCTTCTCTTCAGTCTTACATTTGAAAATCAAATTTTTCTATTCAGTTATTGTCTTTTCATTAAGAATGCTTTAAAGTCCTCTATTTCATTGAATATCCATTTTTCTCCTGAAGTATTAAACTCAGTTTTTTTGGGTAGGTTGTTCTTGGTTTTACCTAGTTCCTTTGACCTCCAAAATATCATATTCAAAGCCCTCTGGTCCCTCAATGTAGAAGCTGTTAAATCTTGTGTTATTGTGTTTCCACAATACTTGAATTATTTTCTTCTGGCTCCTTGAAAAATTTTCTCCTTGACTTTAGAACTCTGGAATTTGGCTACAATATTCCTAGGAGTTTTCCTTTTGGGATCTCTTTCAGGAAGTGATCGGTAGATTCTTTAAATTTCTATTTTACCCTCTGGTTCTAGAATATCACAGCAGTTTTCCTTTGTAATTTCTTGAAAGATAATGTCTAGGCTCTTTTTTGGATCATGGCTTTCAGGTAGTGTAATAATTTTTAAATTATCTCTCCTGGATCTATTTTCCAGGTCAGTGGTTTTTCCAGTGAGACATTTCGCGTTGTCTTCTATTTTTTCATTCTTTTGATTGTGCTTTATAGTTTCTTGCTTTCTCATAATCATTAATTTCCATTTACTCCATTCTAATCTTTAATTCTTCAGTAAGCTTTTGGGCCTCCTTTTCCATTTGGGCAATTCTGCTTTTTAAGGCATTCTTCTCCTTACTGGCTTTTTGGACCTCTTTCACCATTTGGATTAATCTACTTTTTAAGGTGTTATTTTCTTCAGTATTTTTGGGGTCTCCTTTAGCAAGCTATTGATTTGTTTTACATGATTTTCTTGCATCACTCTCGTTTCTCTTCCCAAGTTTTCCTCTGCTTCTCTTACTTGATTTTCAAAATCCTTTTTGAGCTCTTTCATGGTCTGTAACCAATTCAAATTTTTTCCTGGAGGCTTTTAATGTAGAAGTTTTGACTTTGTTGTCTTCTTCTGGTTGTATGTTTTGATCTTCTTTGTCAACAAAGTAAGATTCTGTAGTCTGAGTTTTTTTCCTCTGTTTGCTCATTTTCCCTGCCAATTACTTGACTTTTTAATTCTTTGTTAAGGTATGACTCTGCTTCTAGTGTGGAGGGTGTACTTTCTGGGGATTGTGCAGCTGTTTTCAGGGATACTTCTAGGGTCCTGTAAATTTTCAATTCTTCTAAGGTGGTATGATCAAAGGAGAAGAGTTTATTTCTTTCCTGGCCTGTGCTCTGGTCTATGGGAGGCCACAAACACTCTTTTCTGCCTTGGAACTGTGAGGAGGATTGCCTCTCCACCATAGCCACAAGCTCTGCCACACCAGTGCTCCTCCTCACCCCGGTACTGCCACCTAGGACTGAGACCCAGATCCAAGCAGGGCAAAGGAAGAGAATCCTGCCTCAGGGCCAGCAAAGAGATCCCTGTAATCCACCTCTGATCAGGCACTTGATTCCCCCCACCATCTGTGAGCTGAGAGCTCCAGAAGCAGCCACTGCTGCCATCTCTGCTACCCTGGCCCTGGGACTGGACTGCACTCCCCTCACATACAGGTCCAGATAGACCTTTCCCACTGACCTTCTAAATTGTCTTTGGTGTTTGTGGGTTTGTGGTAAACTACTACAGCTGGCAGTGGTTCAGTGCTTTGAGGTTTCTTCAGCCTTGTCTATGCCAGCATGGACCACACTGCACTCCTCTCCCAGCCTGGCGCAACCTTTCCTGTCAACCTTCCAAATTGTCTTGGGCTGGAAATTTGTTTCACTTTGTCATTTTGTGGGTTCTGCAGGAATAGAATTTGTGTAGAGTCATTTTTACAGGTATTTGGAGGGTTTGGGGGAAGAGCTCACGCAAATCCATGCTTTTACTCTGCCATCTTGGTTCTGCACCCCTTATGTATGTTTTGAGGATACTTCTCTCTCATCATTTGTTTCCTACCTGTTTGACCACTCATTTGATGAATCTACATCATGTCTGTTTAGTCAGTCAACTGGCATTTATTAAGCTCCTATCATGTGTCAGGCACTGTGCTAAGTGCTAGGGATATAAAGAAACAGAAATGAAAATCCCTAATCCCAAAGAATGCATATGAGCTTCATAGCAAAATTTTCATGTGTATTAAAGTAAATGGATAATTATTTTTAAATCCATACATAGTTTGCACCCATACACTATGAAATGTTATCAATAGTTAATTTATTCAATGACTTTCAAAATTATTCTGAAGGAATTATTTTTAATATTTTCACATGCCATTCCTAGACTGGCTACAATCTTGAAGTCCAAGAAAAAAACATTTTGGGGACTTTGTCAAGCAAGGAATATTCCCATGAATTTGTAATATCTTTTGGCATGTCTTCTCTGTGAATATTTGTTATTCACACTTCTTGGCTTTTAATAAAAATGGCTGGGACATTCCATCTGCGTAGCATACTGCCTGTATATGATTTCCAATTGATTCCTATGAGATAATCACCTTTATTTTCTCAGTTTTTCTTCCTTAAATTTTGTTCTGCAGGATACTGAAATGCAGCAGAAAACAAATAGAGCAAAACAAAAAAACAGTGGACTTGAAGTCAGATAGCTTGGGAGCTTGTTCCAGGGATACAAATTTGATCTAGTACAAACCCCGACTGATCTCCATGTTTTTCATCTTTAAAACTGGATGAAAGAGTGTTAGGGATAATATATGTGAAAGCACTTTGGAAACTGTAATAGCTGCCTTATATAAATGTAAGGCATCATTATACCACTACCGCCACCATCATCATCTTAGAATTAGAACTGGGTGAGACATTAAAGGTCACTAAGTCTGACCTTTCTCACTAACAAATGAGGAAATGGAAGCCCAGAGAGTTGTGAAGTGACTTTCTCAAGGTAACCTAGATATTAAGTAATGGAGTGGGATTTGAATTCAGGTCCTCTGACTTTAAATCCAGTATACCAGGTGGAATTCTATATTGAGCAGCCAATATATTATAATTGCATAATGTCCTTATCTACACAGTGATTCACCCACCCCTCTCCCTCACATTAGTATAAGTCTTTGTAGAAGTTGTCAGTATGTCTAGAATGCTATCTCTTCTTCCTTCCCCATCTTGGAACCCCTAATTCACTTAAACACTCAGCTTAAGTGACTTGTTTTTTCCCGATTCTCCAAGGTATTTGCACTCCCATTAGAGGCAACTAGGTAGTTCAGTGGATAGAACACTGTGCCAGAAGTCAGGAAGACCTAAGTTCAAATCCAGCCTAAAAATTCCTAGCTATGTGACCCTGGACAAGTCATTTAACCTCTACTTGCTTTAATCCAGTGGAGAAAGAAATGCAAAACATTCTAGTATCTTTGCCAAGAAAACCCCATGGACAGTATTTTGTGTGTTATGATCCAGGGGGACATGAAGAGTTGGACAAGACTGAACAACAAAAACAACTCATCCAAACCAGTGTTTTTATTTTGCATGGACACTGCAAATTTGTTTTTCTGAGAATATCATGTCCCCATAGTAAAATGTCATCTCTTTGAGACAAGCTCTCTCTGTTATATTCCTACCTTAAGGATGTAGCATAGTGGCTGGTGCCATTTACTAATATGCTTCATCTATTTCAGCTGCAGTGATTTTCAAATGAAAATGATTATAATTTGCCAGTTGTAGGTTTCCATTCTGCCTTCCCCCCACCTCCACCTGACAGCCTAACCTCCATTTTTATAGTGAAATGAAATGAACATGGGACATAGGGAAAAAAGACCTAGATTCCATTCCTGACTCTGCCCTTTGATAACTATATGACAGATTTTTCCTCTAGGCCTCTGTTTCTTCATCTGTAAATATAAAGCTTTGAGAGTAAACTCCAAGGTCCCTTCTAGCTCTGATATTCTGTGATTTTTCCCTCCTTACTAGTGTCTGAATTTAAGGTTTATAGAAATTAGTGAAAGTGAATTGGGAACATGGATAAAAAACACATAGCTGGAGCACCAAATGGGAAGAAACCAAAGTTAATGATATGTCTTGAAATTTCAGAATACTGTAAGAATTGGCTAAGTAATTTAAAAGCCACCTGCTATGAATTGGTTGAAAATTGGAAAGGTATCTAAAGCTGAAGAAAGTACCATTTTGAGGAATCTATATTTAAGAACAGAGGAAAAGAATAAATATAAAGAGAATTAGAAATTTTGCTTTCGTGTCCTGTAAAATGCTGGCTATTCTTAGTCACATAAATG
>JAQQSZ010000193.1:0-25513 GCA_028646595.1 Phalanger gymnotis | reverse complement strand
GAGTGGAACCCCAAAGAGCTTCCCTGGCATCTGGGATGTTGGAGACAGTCGTGTCTTATAAAGGTGAGTCCTGGAGCCTCTCAAAAAGGGCCAATTCCTGAAAGGTCTTCTTTTGGTCAACTTCTGACTGGGATCTGAAGAACAAGAAGATGCTTAGTAGAATCACTTCATTTCACTTAGACTCTACTGTTAGTGTTAGGCTTTGGTTTGGTTGCTATGACTTGAGCAGAGGAAAAAAAAAACAACACATCACAATTTCACCAGGTACACTTTGGTATAGTGCAACACAATCTCTAGTATTCCCCTGCAACTGAGGTCACCAATTCAGGAAAAGATTTAAAATACAATTTATTCCCAAAGAACTTTAGGATTTCTTCACACCCATTTGGGGGTCTTTTGTCAGCTGTACTGAGCTGAGAAGGAAATATGTGCTTTGGGGTGTCTCCATAAGAGCATGGTGTTGGATTTCCAAAGATGGGAGAGAGTAAAGGGGAAGGGGAAGAGAGCTTATTTACATGATTGAATAACTTGTAAAAAGACTATCTAATCTAATAAGCATCTGTTTGCCCACATTTCAGATAAAAATGGGCACAGAAGAGAGTTAAGAAGCTTTCTCAGTGATTTATAGGAAAGTAAGAGAGCAGAGAAGGAAAAGGAAAAAGGGAAAAGATTTTAAAATTCTTTTTCAATGAGATGTCCAGAACAAATCTTTGTTCTTCTCTTCAATCTGCTCCCCTTTGGTAGTAAACTCAGAATAAGAAAGAGGTGTGGCAGTTAGGTGGCCCAGGGAGCAGAGCACCAGCCCTGGAGTCAGGAGGACCTGAGTTCAAATCTAGCCTCAGACACTTGACACACTTACTAGCTGTGTGACCTTGGTAAGTCACCTAACCCCAATTGCCCTGCCTTCACATCTCCAAAATCTTTTTTTTAAAAGAGTAAGAAAGGGGACAAGTCACAGGATATGTTAGAAGTTCTTTGGTTCCTTCTTTCCCTAGCAAATCTCAGTGCAAGACTTGCTTTTCCATTGAAATGGGAGATTTTCAAAAACATGTTGCATACTTATGGGGGATTTTATTACAACTTATGGGAAAACAAAAAACATTGATAGTTATTTCTGATGGATTTTCAGTGAAGCTGATATTCTATAAAGATAGTGGCAGAAGGAAATAAAGTACCATGGGGCTCTTTTTCTTTAGGTTTG
The DNA here is from genome assembly GCA_028646595.1 of Phalanger gymnotis. NCBI lineage: Eukaryota > Metazoa > Chordata > Mammalia > Diprotodontia > Phalangeridae > Phalanger > Phalanger gymnotis. Next base: position 24,312 of record JAQQSZ010000193.1, on the reverse strand, counting down.
ATCTGCTTAATTATGGAATCACAGACTTATAGCTGGAAGGGGCCTTTCTTAGAGACCTTGCCAGAATCGTGGAGCTAATAGGTATCTGAGGCAGGATTCAGGGATCTATCCATTGCACCATACTGCTGCCACTGCTGCCATCCACATTGATCTGCTTCTTCAGACATCCAAAGTACTTTCATCACAATCTTGCAAAAGATACTTTATTATCATCCCCACTTTACAGATGGAAACTCAGCTTTAGTATTGAACTGATGTGCCCAAGGTCACACATAATCCATGGCAGGATCAGGATTTTTAATTTAAGTCTCTGTTTGCCACAAGTCCAACTTTCTCTCTATGGTTTAGATCAAATTTGTTGTGAACCTTCAATGTGATATTATGTGACTTATCAAAAAGTACCTTTATGTTATATGAAGAGTGAGATACTTTGATGTTTTTAAATACAAGCATGTACACAGAGCAATATTAAAATGATTTCTTGTTCTAAAATACGCAGTCAACTCTTGTGCCTTCCCTCTTTTTATTATTTCTAATTTATCCTGTATGAAGTTCTTTGTATGGTGTTTTCTTCATCAGATTGTAAGCTCCTTTAGGGCAGAAATTGCCCTTTCCTTCTTTTTGTATCCCTAGAATATACCACATAGCAGGTGCATAACAAATGTATATTGACTGATTCACTATCTCCCTGACCCCACGTCCTGGTCCTAAATAGTTCTGGGTTTTTTTTGGACAGAAATGTTAACTCTGAGTTGCTGATTGTCTATTCTTGTGTTTGGTGAATCGATTTTTGTTGTGATAACACATGTGAATCAGAAAGTAATAATGGATCAGAATGAGGAATTATATACCATGAAGAGCTCTTACATGATTTAAAAAAAAAGGATAAGCTATATAGTCAGGGGATAAACATACTGAGTTTAGACTTTGCACCTCAGGGGTTCAAATTCTGGTCCTGATGTATGATATAATTTTATTTCTTTAAGCTTTCAGTTTCAACATCTGTAAAATGGGAATGGTGATACAGCTCAAAAAGCTGGGGGGAAAAGGGCTTTGTAAACCTTAAAATACCATACAAATTGTGTGATTATTCTACACCAATCAATACACATTTGTTAGGTGTCTGTTATGGGGCAGGCACTTTTCTAAGACCTGAGGATACAGAAAGAGGCAAAAGTGCCTTTCTTTAAGTTCCTTGCAATCTAAAGGGGGAGACACAATGGGAACAAATATGTACAAAACCAGCTATATGCAGGGTGGATAGGAAATACTTAGTACAGGAAGGCACTGGAATAAAGAGGAGTTAGGAAAGGTCTCCACTAAAAGATGAGGTTTTATTCTCACATTGTTATATTTGCCTCCTATCTTCCCACCTACTGTGGGAATTTATTCTTCCTCTAAAAATATGCGACCTGACCATGAGATTTTTGGGTTTACCCCATATCCCACCACCTTCGATCAAACTTCAGCTAAGGCCTGGATCTACAGTCTCCTGAAGGACTCAGATGGTCTTAGAACAGGTGTGGGGAATCCTATGGGTTTTAGGATACACACTTGGAGATCTGGTTTAGTTTGGGACCATTCAGGCCTACAGAAAAATCTAAAAACTCATTTCAGTGATGAAACTAACCTTATGGCCTTAGGAGGTATGATAGAGTAGAAAAAACACTTTCTAGGTAATATATCCCAATTGGGATAAGTAAAATATAAACAGTAATAACAATACTGATAATGTTAATAGCAGCTCTCATTTGTATAATGCTTTCAGGTTTTCAATTGCTTTACAAATATCTCATTTGAATATCACAACTATTCCAGGAGGTAGGCACTATTATTATCTTCATTTTATGAATGAGGAAACTGAACAATACTTTATCCACTGCACTACCTCCTTGCAAATAGACTCATTACAAATGTACTTGGAGGGCTTCAACACAGAGTGTGAATATCAGATAAATTAAGTGTATCTCTAGCATGCAACATCTTTTGAAACCTAATAAATCCCCAACAAACTAATCAAATATACAGGATCTTAAACCATTCACTGAACCTCTGTGAATCCCAAGATTTATCATTTGTAAAATATGGTGGGTTAACACCTGAGATCTCTTAGCTCCCCTCAAGAATCTTATGGTCTTGTGCCACGGTGTCAAAATGTCAATGCGTTCTCTAAGAATTTAAGACAAATTTAACTAACATGAAGAATAAGTGGTTAATGAGAAAATTAGCACATACAGAATCTTAAAGAATGTCTTATGGAAGATCAAAGTTATCATTCCACAACATGCCAGTCCATAACAAAAATCCTCATGACTGTAAACAACGACCCACCATCCCACAAGATAGCAATTCCAAAGCCAAGCACTCTGCCACATAGTAATCTACAGCAAACCACTCCACAACACAACGATCTACTACTCACCACTCTATAACATAACTTTTCACAATTAATCAAACTGCCACTTTCCCAAGCACAACCCACATCCTACCTCCTTGCTTTCCTTTTCAGGAATGATCTCTCCCAGTCTCTGCCCGATGGTTACCACCCTCTCCCCATGTTACCTTGGCGATACAGAGTAACATCATAATTGTTCTATGATGCAATCAGCAGCTTTTACTGGCTGTTGAATGGTAGCCTCTTATGGAAGTCATCAAGCCTTTAACCTGAGTTGGGTTCAACTCCCTTCATTTTCTTAAGAGGTTTTATTAATCAGACAGCATCCAAAAAGCTCCAGTAATAGTTGATACATATCTTAACCCAGGGCCTACCTAATCTTTCCATTTTACCATCTTTACACATTTAACATTCAGACTTCCTTGTCTTTCAATTGGTTCTCATCTCATTTCACTTCCTTATTGTTAGAATAATTTTCCCTATGAGAATGTACCAATCCAATTCCTCCTTTTGTTTTGTGAAACAAACTTATTTGCTGCAGCTTTAGTTTTGGTTTGGATTAGCTCAGAAATGACACAGTTTCAATTTATACATAGATAGATACATGCATACATACATACATATAGATATATAGAGATATAGATGTAGATATAGATATAGATAGATTTAGCTGTAGCTATAGATATATGACTAATAATAATTAATAGTAGTCATAATGATGATGATACAATAGCAAAGATCTCAATCAGTAACTGAAAAATAATAAAGGTCTCAATCAGTAAGTCCCAATACTTATTTCGCAAGCAGTAAATCTCAGTAGTAATGCCACAATCAGTAAATCTCAACAGTTATGCCACAATCAGTCAGTCTCAACAGGTATGCCACAGTCAGTAAGTCGCAACAGGTATGTCATAGTAAGTCTCTATACATATGTCACAGTCGGTAAGTCTCAATATTTATCCAATTCTACCACAATCGATCAACACTGTTGGAAGAAGTATCTTCATCTGGAACATGTGTCTAGGGAGTCTCAGGTCAACCTTCAGAGTCTTGACGAGAAGGTCCTGGGCTACAGGGCTGTTACACAGGGGAGAACTCCCAAACATGGCTCAGGACTACCTGCCTGTAGCAGTTCCTTCTGACCAAGAAGGCATTTTGCCAATTAAATGTGTGATTGATGGGAAAGGAACTGTTCACAAAACATCCTTGAGAGTATTTCTATTTAGGAATATCTGATTCTGGGAGGGGTGGCCAATCCTCCCTGGGAACAGACATCATAAACAGTTCTTCAACTTCTAGCTAAGAATAAGATTAGTTAAAGTCAGCTTGCAGGCATCCTGAGTGAATTCAGAATGTCTTAAATGAATTTATGCATTACACCTATCAACAAACCTGTGTTACTAGTCTGCTGTGTGGCACACATCAAGTTAGGTGCTTGTGATAAACAACGAGAAGAGTCCCTGCCCTGAGGAGACTTATACTTGAGTCCAGAGGTGTCAAACACAGGGCCAGAAACTGCATGCTAGACCAGATGAAAACATAATCGGGAAACACTTAGCAAATTAAGTCAAATATAAATGATACAAATAAATGATTTTCTAAGTCAACATGAGGCCCACAGTGATCCTTATCTATCTTTTAGTGGCCTCCATTTCTGTTTGAGTTTGACATTACTAATTTAATCAAGGATAACAGTACATATACAAATATTAGGTACAAAATAAATACAAGGTCATTTTAGGAAGGAAGTCCCAAGTAGCTGAGGGATCAAGAACTATTTCATAGAGCTGGCGGTGCTTGAGCTGAGCCTTTAAAGCAACTAAGAAGAAAATTACCATGACCTCTTTTCCTTTATTTGCGAGCAAAACTTTGCCTGATGGGACAGTCTGCTCCATTTCCATACTAACTGGGATTATTGCTCTCAGTAGAATGAATTATGGCCTAGATAGAATCTGGATATCTGAGGATGAAACAAACCCCTGATGAATCCTGGGAGGACAATAAAACAATGATGTGCAACAGGAGGCTTGAGCCCTCTCACAAGGGTATGGGGTATATTCAGCCCTAATTTCTGCCTATGAATCACACATTTGCCAGAGGTTAGCAAATGAAGAAGTGTCAGAGACCAACAAGAGCCTTTGAAATCCAAAGGGAAGTTACCTGAGCTGAGCAGGGATGAGGAGGCCTAGATTTCTTTAGCTTGGGGAGTAGCAGCTAGAGCTCCTATTGGAACCACCATCTTAGCACTTTGCTGGTTGCTCCAGAAAGTTCTGCTATATTAATCCCTTTCATTCTGTTAACCCTGAAAATATCACAGAGCTCAATGAGGCCATGCACCAGCTGTCAACCCTGAAAAATAAATTACTAAAGAGCTATACATGTTATGGAAAAAAGCTTTACACCAATGTCAACTCTGAAAAATAAATGAATTACCAAAGGGCTCACAGAACTGGTAGGCAACAATCTTCTTTATTCTGTTAGAAGAGGTCAGCTAGACACATATGCTGTTCCTGGTCTAGGACCAAGTTGACCCCAGGCAGCCAGGCTAAACCTTGATATGTAAAGACAAAGAATCAAGCAGTGAGGTGTAACAACAGCACTGAAATACAACAGCAACTCTGAGCCAAGGTTGACTAGTGACAAAAAGTCCATTCATAATAAGTCTTTGTGACCAAGAATCTACCTCTATGAAGCTTTTCATTCTTTTCATACTAAGGAATCACCAAAGTCAATTCTCCATTGTGAGAGTGAAAAGTCAGCGCTGGGGGTGGGGTGGAGTCAAAATGATTGAGTGGAAGCATTCTTGCTAAGTGTACCCAGCATTCCATCTCCAAAACAACCTAGAAGTGTCATACCAGAACAGTCTGAAGGAAGCACTGGCCCAGATGTGAACTGAGCAAGGAACAAAGTTGAGAAACTTACCTCTATGGCTCAGAGCCCAGGAATAAAGGGGTAATTGTTTTTACCTTTTACACCAGCTTATAAGTCTGCAGTGGCAAACCCAGGGCTAGGAGGGTAAGACCAAAGGTGTGCCAGCAGTTCAGTCACTCTGAAGTTACAAAATCTCCCATTGGCCTAGCAGGGAGTGACTCCATCTGTAGTCTTACGATACTCAATGAAACTCAAGTCAACAGATCCAGTTTGCAGAGCTCACATATGAAGAGCAGTGAATAGACCTCTCCTCAGACCACGCCACTGTGGAAGCATTGAAAACTTACAGGTCCCCAGACTGGGCTGTGAAGGCAGCAGAGGAAATTAAAGGAAAGAAGCTCACACCAGACTTCCTTTCACCCCAGAAGTGAACAGAGCCCAACACTGATGTAAATTCCAAAGTCAAGAAGTAGGCTGAGGGGCTGCTAGTTGGCAAAGTGAGTAGAGCACTGGCCCTGGAATCAGGAGGGACCTGAGTTCGAATCCAGCCTCAGACAGTTGACACGCTTACTAGCTGTGTGACCTTGGGCAATGTCACTTAATCCCAATTGCCCTGCCTTCCAACTTAAATCAAAAAAAAAAAAAAGATTCAAGAAGTAGGCTGAAAGAATGAGCAAAAAAGAGAAAAAGATCCTAACTATAAAGAGTTACTATGGTGACAAGGAAGCTTGATTCAAACGCAGAAGACAACAACTTGAAAATATCAACCAGCAAAACCTCAAAAAAATACAGACTGGATACAAGCCAACCAATAAGATGACTTAAAGAATGAGTTAAAATGGCAAAAAAAAAAATGATTTTGAAAACAAAATAAGAGCTATATAAGAAAGATATGAAAAGATAATTAATCACATTGTAAAAGAGGTACGAAACCTCACTAAATTAAAAAAACCCTCCTTTACAATCAAATTGGTCAATAGGAAGTTAACCAATAAAATAGATAAACTATTGACCAATTTGATTTAAAAAGGGGAAAAGATACGCAAACATAGCTCTCCCCAGATCACACTACTTTGGAAGCTCCAAAAACTGACAGGCCCCCATTGAGTTGTGAAGGCAACGAAAGCTCACAATAAATAGAAGCTCAGGTCAGACACTTCCTACACTCCCAGAGGTAAGCAGAGCCCAACTCTAACATAAAGTACAAACTCAAGAAACAGACTTGGAAAATGAGACAACAACATAAGAATCTGACAATAAATAGCTACTATGGTGACAGGGAAGCCCAAAATACAAGCTTACAAGGTAATGACCTGAAAACATCTTCAAACAAAGCTTTGAAGAAAATTGGAGATTGGAGAGAAACATAAAACTAATTCCTAGAAGAGCTAAAGAAAAAAAGAACCTCTCAAAAATATTTTTAAAATCAAATAAGAGCAGTAGAGGAAAAATTAAGAAATGAGAGTAATACAAGAGAAAAAATGAAAAGAGAATTAACAGCATGATAAAAGAGGAACAGAAAAATAATTAAAAAAATAACTTTTTAATAACCAAAATTGGTCAGCTTTAAGTTAATGACTACATGAAACATCAAGAAACAATAAAACAAAGTTAAAAACATGGAAAAAGTACAAGTGCGAAATATCTCATAAGAAAAATGGTTGACCTGGAAAAAAGTAGATTAAGAAGAAAGAATTTAAGAATTATTGGACTACCTGAAAGCCATGATCAGAAACACAGCATAGACATCATATTTCAAATCATAAAGAAAATTGCCAAAGTAACTTAGACAGCAAAATGGAAATTCAAAGAATCCACCAATTACTACCTGAAAGAAATCCCCAAAATTAAAACTCCCAGGAATACTATGGCCAAAATCCAGACCTCCTAGGTCAGGGAGAAAATATGGTAAGCAGCTTGAAAGAAACAGTTTAAATAACAAAGAGTTTTGGTCAGGCTCATGCAAGTTTGGCAGCTACCTATCAGTCAACATTTTTTAGGCACCTTCTATGCACTGGGGATATAAGTAGATGCAAAGGACATTCACTGCCCTCAAGCAGCTTACAATCTCATGGGGAGACAACATGGAAACAAATATATACAAAGCCAGCTCTATATACCAGAAACAGGAAATAAATAACAGATAAAAGGCACTGGAATTAAGAAGAGTAAACCTCAGAGAAAAACCTAGGTTAGGCAGACAATCAATTAGAAAGAATGTCTAGAAGAGACGAAGAGAGAATTTTTTAAAAAGTGTTTAAAAACATTTTTAGAGATAAAATGAGAGCACTTGAGGAAAAATGGGGAAAGAATTGAGAGCTATGGAGGAAAGAATTAGAAAGGAAATTAACAGCTTGACACAAGCAGTATAAAACCTTAACATCTACAAACTCGAATGGACCAAAAATAAGCTAGTGACTACATGAAGCAATCAGAAATATTAAAACCAAGTCAAAAGACTGAGAAAAATGGAAGAAAATCTAAGGTATCTCAGAGCAAAAATAATTGACCTCAAAACAGACTGAGGAGAAAAAAAAATACATAAGAATCCTTGGACTCTCTGAATTCAATGACCAAGAAAAAGAAAAGAAAAGATCTGCACACCCTATTTCCAGAAATTGTAAAAGAGAACTGCCCACACCTCTTAGAACCAGAGGGCAAAGTGGAAATACACAGAATTCACCAGCCATCAACAGAAATAAATCCTCAAATGAAAACTCTCAGAAACATTGTAGCAAAAATGTGAGGTTCCCATTTCAAAATAAAAATACTTCAAGCATCCAGAAAGAATTCAGATACCGAAGAGCCACAGTAAGGACCACACAGGATTTGGCAGCCACCACTACAAAGAAACCTAGAATTTGGAATACAATATTCAAGAAGGCAAAGGATATTGGCTTATACAGAAGGATAATTTTGTTTGGAACAATCACCCAGTAAAAATGAATATAAAATGCTATGGGGGTGGGGTGGCATGGGGAGTGGCAATGGATGTTTAATGAAATAGAGGACTTTCAGACATTCTGAAGAAAACACCAGAGCTATGGAAAAATTCTGAAGATCAAACATAGGAGTGAAGAGAAACATAAAAAGGTAAACATGAATGAACAATGATAAAAGATTAAACAAGGATATACTGCTTACATTCAAATATTGTTGAGAAGTACCTTCTGAATTTTATCATCATCAGGGGTCATAGAAGGAGTCTAGTCAGACAAAGATTGGGAGGGTTTCTATCATGTCTCATCTTGATGAGCTTAAGAAAAGAATGGAAAGAGGGGAAGAATTGGGTGGGGGGAATGTGGCAGGGCAGGCTTGGCAGGAAGGGGAAGAGAAAGAAAGGGTAGTGAAAATTGTCTCTCATAATCAAGTTATGAGGGAAATATCCATATAGACAAGCAGAAGGAGATGGGGGCAGTGACTGACACCTGAACCTCACTCTCATCTGAACTAGTCAAAAGGAAGAAGAGACAACACACAAAGTTACAGAGGGAAATAGAAGAAAGAGAGAGAGAGAATTAGAGGGAGAGTAAGTTAAGGGGGAGATTAGTCCTAAACAGTTGTTGTTCAGTCATTTTCAAATTGTGTCTGATTCTTTGTGACCCTTTTTTGAGATTTTCTTGGGAAAGATACTGGATTGGTTTGCCGTTTTCTTCTCCAGATCATTTTAAGGATGAGGAAACTGAGGGAAACAGGATTAAGTGATTTGCCCAGGGTCACACAGCTAGTGATTGTCCCAGGCTACATTGGAACTGAGGAAGACAAGTCTTTCTGCCTCCAGACCCTGAGCTCTGTCCACTGTGCCACCTAGCTACCCTAAACAAACTCTAAGAATGTACAAAAATATGTAGAGCTCTTTTTTTCTGGTGGCAAAGAATTGGAATTTGAGGGACTGTTCATAAATTGAACAAGTTATGTTATATAAATATGATGGAATTCTGTTGTGCTAAACTCTTCATCAGTGTAATAACTAACCACTTTTCCAGAGAACCAATAATTAAACATACTCCCCACCTCCTCATAGAGAGAGAAAGGACTCAGAATGCAAAATGAGAGTTTTTTCTCATGTGGCCAATGTATAAAGTTGTTTTGATTGACTATCTATCTATCTATCTATCTATCTATCTATCTATCTATCTATCTATCTATCTACCTGTAATGGGTTTTCTTTTTCTTATGTTCCCAATATAAACAGGTCGAGGTGGGAAATTTTTGCTGTTGGCATAAAACAAAAAATATTTACAAACCTTTTCAAGTTTTTTAAAAAAATTCTAAGGTTGTATTTACCTACTGTTGCCTAGAAAATCCTACACTATTAACTGCATATATCTATAGTTTGTAAAAACAAAAAACTCCAGAATCCTAGACAGATTCCTTGGGTTCTGTCTTGAAGGGGCATGAGGCTCTGCCTTTCCTGTAGAGGCCACAAGCTAAAGCCTACATTGTGAGGGTAGATTGCAGGTAATTTGTAGGGGAATCTGGTTAGCTTAAAAGTTACCTTTCTGCATTTAGTGAAATTATGCCCTTCTCTCATTTTTGGTGTCAAGGAAAGGCAGGCATTGGGGTGGGGGATGGAAGAGGAGTTGTGGTCAGTTGGTGTGAGACAGTATCTGGTTTCAATGCTAGTACTAATGTAGGCAGAATAGCTAGTGGCCAAAAATTTCTGAATCAAGTAAGTGGGCAAAGGCTTACCTGAACATATGTCTTATGGAGTTTGTCCAAGACTTCTTATTAAATTATTATCATTATCATCATCATCATCATCATCATAATCATCATCATCAACTGCAGACCCACCAACAAACACAGATATTTCTATAAATCAAGAACAGTGAAAGAAGATTACAGGTGAAACTGCCTATCTGCCATAAATAACTTGTTTTTCGAAGGTCTATATCAAATTTAACATGGAAGTACCAATACTGCCTTTCCTGTCTGTGCCCCCTTCTGAACTTTCTTCTGCTCTCTTTTCTGTATTTTTAAATGTTTCATTAATATTTTTTTCTGTTTTTTGCATCACAATCATTACCCCCCCTCTCCCAATGATACCTCTCCTTCTGAAGATAAAAACTCTCCCCTATGTATGTGTATCTATCTGTCTCTGTCTGTTGATCTATCTATCTATCTGTCTGTCTGTCTGTTGATCTATCTATCTAGTAAATTTTATTTGCTAAGCTAATTTGTATTTTATTTGTTGTGTTTTGGGGACAAAGGAGCAGAGGGAATAAGCATTTATATAGCACCCTACTGTATTCCAGGTACTGTACTGTGCTACGGGCTTTTTATAATTACTCTCTCATTTAATCCTTACAACAACCCTACGTGGTAAGTGGTATTATTATCCCCATTTTAAAGTTGAGAATACTAGGGCAAACCAAAGTTAAGTGACTTGCCCACAGTCACACACAGGTAGGTAGTGTTTGAGGGCAGAACAGAATTCAGGGCTTCCTGACTGCAGGTGCAGTGTTTCTTCCACTGTATACCAACTGCTTCTGAAAATGTAGGTCTCAGTCTCCACCCACTTTCTAACTCCTCCCTCTGAAGAGGTTTGGTAGCATGCTTCATCAGTCAGTCTTCTGATGCTGTTATTAGTCATTGCCTTGTAGAGCATTTGTAAGTCTTTCAGACTTGTCTTTTAGAATGGAGTACTCCTGATTCTGTTGACTGCACCATGCATCAGTTGCTTAATACAAGACATTGTAGGATTTTTTTTAATCTATCCCTTCCATTATTTCTTATGACACAGTAATATCCAACTACATCACAAACCATAATTTGCTCAGCCATTCCCCAGTTAGTAAGACACCCATTTGGCTTCTAGGTCTTTGCTTGACAAAAATTGTTTTCATCCATAAGCATTTTTGTTTTTCTTCTTTAATCCTAGTGTAGTGTATCACTGGGTTAAAGTATATGTATACTTCAGTGACTTTGGGGGTATTTCAAATTTCTTTCCAAAAGGTTTGAGTACTTCATTTGACCACCAATACTATACCAATGTGTGTGCCCTGCCATAGCTCCTCCAACAATCATCATTTTGTTCTTTTCATCTTTGCCACTATGATATGTAAGAGGTAGAAATTCAGAGTAGTTTTATTCAGAATCGTATTTCTCTAACTACAGTGATTTGGGGCACTTTTTTTTCTATAATCGTTGTTAGCTTTAGCTTCTTCTTTGAAGAATTGCCTATTTATATCCTTTTTGACAATTTATTTGTTACAGAATGACTCTTGCTGTAATGTGTATTAATTCCCCATATGCATTGGATATTGAACCTTTACTAGAGAAATTTGCACATAAGATTTTTTTCTTAGTTAACTATATTCTAAGTTACACTTCATAATGTATTGGCTTGATTTCACACTTTCAAAATTATCCATTTTACTTCCAATGATCCTTTCTAACCTTTGTTTAATCCAGGACTTTTTCCTTATCCATAGCTGTGAAAAGAATCTCTTTCGTTTCTCCTCTAATTTGTTTAAGGTTTCACCTTCTATACCTTGATTGTACATTGATTTGAAGCATGTTGTAGTAAAGCGTATGAGTTGCTGGCCTTAGTCTTATTTGTCCAATACTACTTTTCAATTTTTCCAACTGTTTTTCTCTAATAGGGAGTCATCTCAGTAGCTAGTACCCTTGGATTTATAAACCTCTATGGTATTTTGTTCATTCCTTTTTTGTCTAATCTTGTGTATAAAGCTTCTCCATTATAGGATATGGGAAAATTGGCACATTAATGTACTGTTGGTGGAGGTGTGAAATGATCCAACTGTTCTGGAGAGTATTTTGGAACTATATCCAATGGCAATCAAACCGTGCATACAATTTGATCCAGCAATGCCATTACTAGGTCTATATCCCAAAGAGGCCATAAAAAGGGGGGAGGGACCTATTCGTACAAAAATTTATAACAGCTCTTTTTTGTGGTGGCAACACGTTGGAAATTGAGGGGATGCTTATCAATTGGGAAACAGCTAAATAAGTTGTGGTTTATGATTATGATGGAACACTCTTGTACTATAAGAAATGATGAACAAAAAATCTGCTCCATCGAGTTACTTTTCTATTTTAAAATCAGTATCAAATTCCTTGGATATTTACTTCTTTTTAGTATAGTTTGTGAAAATGGTACTTCTAGGTCCCCTTCCTTTACACTCGTTTTCGTTAGGTTATCTGTCTTTTCTTCTCCTGGATTAATTTTTTTTACTATTTTGTTTAGGTCTATAAAGTCATCCTTTAATAGTTTGATTGCTTATATCATTGAATATGCAAATCAATTTAGGGAGTATTATATTAATATGACCCCATCATGAGTAATTAATTCTTCTGTTTACTTTCTTTCGTTTTCATAAAGTATTTTCTAATTATATTTACAAAATTCCTATATGTGTTGGCAGATTAACTTCAGATATGTTATACATTTTGTAGTTATTTGAACTGTCAAAAGTCTTTTCAGCATCTCTTGATGTAATTATGCTATTTTATTGTTTTTATAAACACATGGCCTATTATGTTTACGGTTTTCCTTATATTGAACTACAATTCTCATGTAAATGCAATCTAGTGGGTGCAGCGTATAATCTTCTGAATACATCGCCGTAGTCTCTTTACTATTTTCTTATTCAACACATTTGGATCAATGTTGTTCATCTTTCATTTCTGAAGAGGATCAATGACGTCAAGGGGCGATGTAGTGATTTGTACATGAATTGGATTTAAGTAAGTCACATTTACATAAAATTGTCATCCTTACTCTCTCATTGAGGTCCACTGGCATAAACAAATGTCAGGAAGACTAGCAATGGCCCAGGATGAAGTGGATTGCCTTGGTATCTTCCATGTCTGACCAACCTCTAAGTACTCCACAGCACTTGTTTCAGCTGCCTTCATGGCCCTTGGAACAAATTGTTCTCATCTGACCATTCCATGGGGGAAATCTTGACATACTTGGATACATATCCCCTTAACTCACTGATGGGTTTGACAGTTGTCAATTTTTCTCAATTTGGAGCAATAGCCATTGAAAGTATTGGCTTGTAGTTTTCTTTCTTTCTTCCAAGGCTTAGGAAATGGGATATTTGTTTCGTAGAAGGAATTGAGTATAATTTCATCTTTCTCTATTCTTATGAACAATTTCTTATGAAAAATGCTTAATTATTCTTTTTAAAATTTTAAGGAAAACATTTAATATTTAATTTTCCCCAGTTACACGTGAAAGCAATTTTCAACATTTCTTTTTAAAACTTTGAGTTCCAAATTCTCTCCCTTTCTCTCTCCCCAACCCTCCTCGTGGAGAAGGCAAGCAATTCCATATAGGGTATATAAGTGTAGCCATGCAAAACATAGACATAATAGTCATGTTGTGAAAGAAAACAGACAAAAATACTCAAGAAAGACAAAGTGAAAAAAAAACTTGCTTCAATCTATATTCAGACACCATCAGTTCTTTCTCTGGAGATGGATAGCATTTTTCATCCTAATAATTTCATCCTAAGTCCTTCAGAGTTGTCATGGCTCATTGTATTGCTGAGAATAGCGAAGTCATTCACAGCTGATCATCTTACAATGTTGTTGTTACTTTGTACACAAAATATTTCACTTTACATCAACCCATGTAAGTCTTCCTAGGTTTTTCTGAGAGCATCCATCTCAGCAGACAGGCTAAACCACACTGAATGCAACTGAAAGATCACAAAACCACTGATGAATAAGGGGGGTGTCTATCCCAAGAATGCAAAGACTTCCTCCCCTAGCAGAATGGGTGGATAAGGACAATTTGTTCTAATGGCCATGAAGGTGGCTGATGCAGGTGCTTATGAGCTTGGTCAGACATCCAAGATACCAAGGTCATCCACCGCATCCCAGACCATTGCCAGTCATCCTGACTTTTATCTTGCCACTGAACTTTGATGACTGGAAGAGACAGTGAGGCTGTTCACTTTGGGCAACTCTGCCTCACTTAAATCCGGTTCACACGCAAGTCAAGACATCACCCTCTGATGTCACTGATCCTCTTTGAAAACTAAGGACGAACAACTCAACAATTTATAGTTATCTCTTGAGGTGTATTTGTAAAATGACACAAACTCTCGATTACATCAGAAACGATGCCAGTGAGGGAGGGAGAGAGAGACTCTTAAGATTCACTCTTAATAGTTTGTTGTCTCTAACTGTCAAGTTACAAATTTCAGATAATGAACGCCTCATGTAAGCATTTCACATCATGGATCACATTTCAACAAAATATATTTCTATATTTCAAGCACAACTGTATAAATAGGGTGGGGTTTATTCACTTGATAAAAAGGAAGAGAAAAGCCCACTGATATAAACAATTCAGAACCACAGTTGCTCATTTAAAGGTAGATGATTTGATGAGTGTTTTTTTAAAAGGAACGCCTCAATGTCATTCTAGTTTCTGCCACACGTGACTCCTTATCCACAGAAAGTAAAAAAAAGTAATACTTTGTGCAGTGAAAATAGTAGCCACTCAATTGTGTAGACTTGGGAAAATATATCACACTTGGGGAAAGAGTTTCTAATATAGTGGATATAATTTGTGTTCTGGTAGTAGTTGGCTGACAAAGATGGGAGGTGGGGTGCTAAGTGTTGTGCATTTGGGCCTAATGTGAACCTGTATGTATGTCCTAAATTGGAAAGTCTAAATATTGTGAGCTCCTGAATCCAGTCAGAACCTTCAGGAGTGTTTCAGACTCACACACCAAAAGAAGAGGAAATTCTCTTGAAGAGCAGGTATTGCATTTCTGTGAAGAGATACATAAGATTTTTGGTCCAGAACAAAAGTAAAATCCTGTACTACAGCCTAAAGTACTTTGATTTTAGCCAAAGATGTTAATCTGTATTTCTTCCCCTTCTATATCTTTCCCTGTAGCCTCCTTTCAAATGTGTAATTGGTAACTTTTCCTCAAATACACTCCTGGAAAGTGTAATGCAAAAAACTGGCCATTTCATTCTCTTCTTGTTTTTTTTTTTAAATTTTAGTAGACTTGGAACTGTAATAATAGAGAATTGAGAGCTTAGTTTTCTTCGGCTTATTCGTGTCCAAGGGGAATGCAGGCATTTCTTCAGACTCCAACAGTCACAGAACCCAGTTACCAACTGTCACATTCTTTGGTGGTTATAAAGCTCTCTGGGAACTCCAGTGTACTATATTTCCTTCAGCCTGATCCTTTTGAAAAGAGGTCTACACATTAGCTAAGTCCCATGGATATGTCATTCAGGAATGTTGTCTCATATGATGTGAAATCTGGGGAAGAGAGAGTAACCTGGCAAAAAGAAGAGTGAGCTAGATGCCAGGAAACCTAAGCCTCAAAACCTAACCTTATCCTATAACTATGCCATTAACATATGTTAGACACCCGATTGTGCCTTCAACAAAGAACAGGGACAGACCCAATATTATAGTTTCCCTGTCAGGATACTAATAGGAAAGAAACATATTTGCCTCATTATCTTTATCCATACCACTGGTCCACGGTGACAGAGAGGCAACATAAGGTGTGGCCCACTGGGTCAAAGCTAAAGTTTTGAAGACATTACATTCTCACTGTTTGTCTAGGGGATAGTTTCGCTACTTTGATCTCCTGACCACTACAGAGGATGATGAATTAGATGTGGCCTTTCATTATATTCAGTACCAAAGGTCAAAGTCTACGTCTTTAGAGAGCCTCTAGGTTACTGCCATAGCTAGGCCATCATCTGGTCCCAATAGGCTCAAAATACTGGGCCAGAGCCACAACTGGTACTTCATTGTGTCTGGACCACTGGGCCAGGACAACTTTTGCCTAATTCCTAGGCCTTGTTCATGTAGTTGAGATTCTATGGTACCCTGATTGCAGGGGTAGAAAAAGCATAACGTTTTCTGGTTGAGTACAGAGTCAAGATTTCAAAGAAGAAAATTAGTCCAGAGTAGGCACGTTGAACTGGGAAAATGAAGAAGAGGGAAGTGAGTGAAGATCATGGCAGGACAAAGAATAGGTTAAGAAAGACAGAGAGAATAATAGAAAAATAAGTTATGGTGTGAGAGAGGAGAATATCAGAATTCGGGATCATGGGCATCAAATATTTATTGATGATTGCACATTGTGTTTATATCTTTTTAATGTATATTGTATCCTCCCCCATCCCCCCAGAAATGTATAAGCTCTCTGAAAGCAGGGAACATTTCATTTTGTGTGTGAGTTTTTTTTTTGCCTTACCTGCAGGCTAAAGAGGACTTTGAAAGATTTATTGGTCTGGGCGATAGCTACATGGTCCCAGACAATATGATTAATGAATTTAAATTTATTCCTTTTATGATATCATAATTGGACTCTTGTCTCACTCCTTCTGTCTCTGTCTCTACACACACACACATGCAAATAGAAAGATGGATAGATGTATATGAGAGTTTTTCTAATCTATGAAGACTAAACTGTAAGTTATACAGGAAGACATACTGACACGCACTAAAGCTGAGACATAATAAGAGGAGTGGGGCTATGTGGAGGTAGGGAAGGTTGATAATCAAGTCCCTGAGGGCCATGAAGAAGAGCTTGGCTTTCTCCCAGAGCACCCTCTCATGACAGTTGGAACACATAGTTGCTGGTGATGAACATTTTGCCTGATAGCACTTACCATTATTACTGAACTGGATCAGAGAAACTGCCTTTGTGCTTAGAGAAATATTATTATATAAAGTAAACTGGTATTTGCTTTACATAAGAGCAAGTATACTGTCAAGCAGGTCCCAGTTTGACTTCCAGTTATGTGGGAATACAGAACGTACAAATTACCTACATTTGCCTGCCTACAATGACTAGTTATCCAGCTGTAATCAAACCTGGTGAAGCTTTTTCAATGAATATTTATGATAATGTCAGTAAGATCTAGCTAACCTATTTATTGCTTTATAGTTTGACTTCCGTAACAATCCCGTAAGGTTCTGTGTAATTTCTATGGAAATGTATTTTCTAAACCAATAGTTTGAAGCTTCTGAATCTTTAATTGCTCAGTGCTGTGACCTGGCTACACAGTCTCTCACCTCCCATGGTGTTCTTTGTTGTTTAAAGACTTACTCTCTTCTTTCCGAGCAGGCTACCCTGGCTTTATTCCTTTTCTATCTTTCTTTTACCTAGAAAATGAAATAGCATTCTAATCTTCCCCTCCCTCCAACCTCTACCATCTCTTCATATCCTCAGGGCTATTTTTGTGAAGTGCAACAAAATTGGAGTTACTCTTCTTTTAGCATGATCGTTATTTCTAGGCACACTGCAACATGAGCATTCCACTCTCTGTAGATCATGTTTTGACTGTGAACACTGCCAGAGATTGGTTTTTACATTAGCAGTTACCTAACTAGTAAGATTTCAGAAGCCTCAGGAAAGGTTTCTTGCTCCAAACTATATCCTCCAACCAACTACTATGGTATTTTAAATCCTACCATTACTGATTAATTCTTCTGCAGTCATTTTAATCTCTAAATCCTAACCCTAAATGTTTCTATGATTTTAAGGAAGTCATAAATTTCGGGAAAGAGTTGCAAGACATAGGCAACTGTTGTTATCATATCTCCTGGGGACAGAGTGAGAACTTTGTTTATGGAATGAGAGTTCTTACTTAGCTGTTTGGGTGGAGTTCAACCAGGAGAGTAGGTTAGAAGAGACTGCTGCAAGGGACCTTTTGGATCTTTTTCTACAGTGGGTCTTGACAAGACATTTAGGCTCTTCCTCTTTGGGGAATGTACCATACATCCAATGCAGTTAACTCGAAGTTTGTTCCTCAGAAGATGCAACCCTCAGAGGATGGAGATAGAATGAACAAATGTATATAGAATATAAGGGAAAGATATGGAGTACACATGGAAATTATTGGGGGATTTGCGGGACACAGGTAAAGATCAAAGGCATTCTTGCAATCTTGTGATGTACTATGAGCAAAATTTAAAGCTTATGCATATCAACTGATGTTTCTATGAGAAAACAGCAAAGATTTGTGTAGTCCAGTAATTGCCAAAGGCAGAGCATGATACCCTATGTGACATATTTGTACTCAGCAACAGAGAGAAGCACTAAGAAAAACCCATGAAATTTGAGATCAGAAATCCTGGCTTTGCTTCTTTTTATTTTTATGGTGTATGAGAAGTCTTTTAAGGTCTCTGGGAAAAAAATAAAGATTAGTACTCCTAGGCTTTTTAAAAATTTTTATTTTCAGGTCCAAATTCTTTCCCTCCCTCTAGCCTCTCCCACAACCCACTGAGAAGGCAAGCAATATAACATCCATTATAAGGGTAGAATCATGCATAACCTTTTTGTATTAGTCATGTTGTCAAAACTAGAAAGAAAAATAAAAGTGAAAAAAAAACTGCTTCAATAAGCACACAGAGTTCCTTAGTTCTCTCTCTGGAGGTGAACAGTATTTTTCCTCATAATGTCTTAGTATGTCATGTTTGAGATTTAACAAAAGAGTAAACTGAGGCAAATCTCTGCTAAGACAACATTTATGCTATTATTTATTATTATATGCTATTATTGTTATTTATGCTACTTGGCAATAAATAGGTCAAATTTGCTAATATACATTGTAGAAAGTTAAATAATAAAGGAATCAATGTTAATTTCTAAAAATTGTAGAGAATGTACAATGTAGAGAATGTAGAGAAATCAAAAGTTAAATAATTTAAAATACTAGAGAAGGTAGAATTCCTAAAACCTTTAAAATTACATATGTAATATATATATATATGTATATATATATATAAGCATTGATCTTGTCTTCTCAAAATTTTTACCCAACTTTTTTATTTTAACTCTAATTTAGAGCTCCAAATTTAAATATCACTGTATTTCAATGAATTCCAATTCAAGTTCAATTCCCCCCTTGGGAGGAGTAGGGACTGATAAAGATTTAATACTTACACTAAAATATATGTAACAACACTTTTCTAAGAAGAGGATCACTAATACACAAATTATTTTACTTAAAGGTGATATATATTTATCATTATATATTTATAAGTATACATCGATCCATGTATATTTATATATGCGTATGTGTATGATAATGTGCCTAGAGTGACAGCCCACCATAAGTGCATAGAGAGCAGGCCAAGAAAGGCTGGGCTTAAGTTTGCCTCTGGCGCATACTGGCTGTGTGACAGTGCCTAAGCAGCACCTTAAGACAATAAGTTGCAGAGATGTCAGCCTGCATTGATAGGGAGCATATTTCATTATCTAGGAGAATCCTCTATACTAGAGAAATTACAGATCCGCAGTCCATATCTTTACCTAAATATGATTTCATGAACCCTCAAGCTAAAATAAGATGTGTAAGTCCAAGCTTATGCAATATGATTCTCTCTCCAAGCAATCTGGAGCATTTTTAATGGCAATAATGGCAGTCCTATCAAATTGTGTTCTCAAATTACAGCCTTAAGGAAGGACTAAGTTCATACTTAGAACAGATGTGATTAATGAACTTACTATAAAAGGCTTGTCTATTTATTTATGCCTGTCTATTCTAATGTTAATGTCATGGTAATGGAGATGGAACATGCTCAGAGCTGCCCTGCCTACCTCTTATGGACTACATGTGACTCAGTCCCAAAAAGAATCAGCACCTTAGTATGACACAGCAAAACTCTGCTGTTCTTTGGTCCTTTTCCCACCCTTCATAGGAGGAGAAGTGTGGAATGTTGTATCAGTTAAAAAAGAGAGGCATCTTTCTGGCTTCTTCTGTCTCTCTTTTTTTATTCCCTAGGACATGTGGCAAGTAATTCCATCTTGAGTGTTAGGGTGACAAGCTGTCCTTTCTTCTCTGCCCCCTATCCCCAGCCCATTAGCCTGCCAACTTTTCCCATGTGGCCACAAGAACTTTGGGGCTCAACTAGGAAACTTGAGCCTACAGCTCTGACGGCCTCCCCTATAGAAAGTACCAAACATCAAATTTGAGATGGTTGTGTCCAGGCTTAGAGGGGACATTGTGAATTTAAGAGGTCTGGAGATGCAGTGCTTTTATATCTCATCTTTATTAAGCACATGTTTTGTGAAGATGAAGTAAATGAAATTCCTTATTTGGAGAGACCCTTAACATGAGCCAAACTTTTCCATTAAGTAATTGTCCCTAGAACTACAGGGCTGTGAGATAAGAAGACTGACCTTTCTTTTAGGTTGTTAGGTCTCCCCAGCACTAAAGCTAGTCATTATATATAGATGTATAGAAATAGATAGATAGATAGATAGATAGATAGATAGATAGACAGACAGACAGACAGACAGACAGACAGACAGATAGATAGATAGACAGATAGATAGATAGATAGATAGATAGTTATGGATATATGGCCCCTTAGTAGAAAGGCCATAGCATCACCTCAGTCCTCTGGATCCCAACATCTCTTCTCGTTCTTAGACTACTTTGGAAATTCCTGTCACTATTTGATATCACAGGTGCAAAAGAATTGTATTTAATTGTTCCCTGTAGGTAAGTAGAGCTCAAACTGTGGATGGCAGCATAGGGCAACTAGGTGGAACAGTGGCTAAGAGTGGTGGTCCTGGCATCAGGAAGACTCACCTTCATGAATTCAAATCCAGTCTCAGACATTAGTGTATGACCCTGGGAAAGTCATTTAATTCTGCTTGCTGAGCTTGGTTTTCCTCCTCTGTAAAATGAGAAGGAGATGGCCAATCACTCCAGTATCTTTGCCAAGAAAATCCCAAACGAGGTCACAAACGGCAGCAGGACATGAGTGAACAACTACGACATGGCAGTAGACTGTGACTCCAGGAAACTAAACTCACTTAATTTACAGTATATCTGTCTTGAGGTGACTACAGTTCTTTGAACATGATACTTGCCTTCTGGATGTTCTCTACTTGTACCTGAAAGCATTGAGTACAATGAATGCTGAGCTCTCCAATAAAATAATGTCAACATTTAAGAAGTCTTGAAAAGACACAATCAGAAACTGTATCGTAATTACATTACAACTAGATGGGAGTAGTCTAAATTATATACTGGCCATTTAAGAAATCTAGATACATTAAATATTTGGCTCAACACCATTAGTGATCTAAAAAGATTTTATGTTATTTCTTTTTAACATGAATTTACTGATTATTAGCCGAGTCAGTTAAACTTATTTGAGTGTACCTGGGTTTTTAGCTTATACATAATGTCGATTCCAACTTATCAAGTTACTCTTTTCTATATCTCTCCTTTTTTCATCATTCATTTCTCTGTATCTCTTTTCCCTCCCTCTCTCCCTCTGTATCTCTCTCTTCCCTTTTAATTTTGAAAAACAGTTGCTTTTGTAGAGTCGGTATGTTTTTAGTTTAGTTCTGCTCTGTTTGGTTTACATCATGGTTCATAGAGATTTCTGCAGGTTTCTTTTTATTTCTAATACTGATTTGAATACGTAGTAGTATTTCATTACATTTAGAAGACAGAAATGACTTAGCCAATTCCCCACTGGCCAGACCATTTCCATGATATCAATAAGAACAACAACAATATTTCTATAGTGCTTCTACATGCCAGCACTTATGCTAAGTGCTTTACAAAGATCTCATTTGATCCTCACAACAACACTGGGAGGCAGGTGCTATTTTATAGATGAGAAAACTGAGGTTAAGTGACTTCCCCAGAGTCAATAACAAAATGATATTATGCTACATATACCAATGAACATAGAGCTATTAAAAAATAATACTCTCCCCCATTTGGAAAGGGAAGTTCCCACAGAAAGTGGGTTACAGTTGTAAAAGTACATGACTCAACCTGTAAAGATGAAACATATACTTTGATCTTGCTTCCAAAGACAAGATCACTACCATCAGTGAGACCAAAGATGGCCATTTCAAAATGACCATAAACTTTGTAAAGAGCAGTCAGAAACACAGGGTTCAATAGCCTAGATTTACAAGAATAAGAAGGAAAAGACTACTTATGCATCTGCCTAAGTTTCTCAGTGCAACTAATTCAATCAGAATTTCTTAAGTATCTATTAAGTGCATACCTTCATGTGGTACCTGAGGGATAAAGATAAAAAGTTCCCTGATCTCCTGGGCTTCACTGGGTAGAGGGCTTTCTGTGGGGGTTATCATTGGGGTTAGGGTAGAGAATAGAAGACATAAAATAGATACCAAGAGATTATGGAGGAAAAAGTCAAGGATCTCAATGCATGTAATGAAAACAGCAGTGGTAAAGGGGCCTAGCATTAAGAGGTCTCAAATCGCACCATTATAAATTAACACAACTTAGCAATGATGTTTAAAAAAAGGGTTTTTTAAAAGTAGATTAATGGAACAGCCTTACATAAGAAGTCCAAGAAGTAACCAAACTCAGTAAACCAGGGTTCAATAAACCCAAGAATGAAAATGAGAGAGGATGAGTTCTGTTTTCTAGAAGAACTTCAAGGAAAACCAGAAATCAATTTGACCAAAGTGAGGGTTTGAACAGGAAAATGTATAAATTACAATGAGTTCAAGTTGAATATACAACTTTAATATCAGAGGATATTGGTGCAATTGCTACCTCTTACCCATGTTCAGGTCATCACCTCTCTACAAATTAATAAATCATTTTAGAGGGTTGGTGTGGCTGAAATCAATTCATCTCCCTTCAGCATCTTTGAGGATCCCGTTCTTCCCTGGACTTGTTAAGAGGGTTTTCCCAAGGATAATAGTTATAGTATTCATCTCTAGCATACAGCATTCAAAATGAGGGAAGAAATAGAGAAGACTTTCTAGAGTTATGTTTGGAGGGCACCTTGATAACCAAAAATAGGGGATAGGGATAGAGGTGATCATAAAAGAAAAGTCAAAATCTTAGAGTACCTTACATTAAGAAAATCTTGCATGAACAAAATCAGTTCAACTAGAATTAGAAGAGAAACCCCAAAGACATCAAAGACAGGAATCAAGGATACACACACACACACACACACACACACACACACACACACACACACACACACACATCAATACCTTTGCCAAGAAAACTCCAAAAGGAGAAATGAGGAGTCGGACATGACAGAAAATGACCGAACAACATACTCCAATAGTAATGAAAAATCCTAGTCTGGGAGAAAAGGTGGCGAAACACACTTTGTTCCTCTGGGAAGAGAACAAGATGGGGACTATACAGATGCAGAAAGGAGTACAGGGTATGAGATTCAGCTGCTGTGTTTTCAGTTTTGCTTAACTCGTTCTGCATTACAAAGAATAGTCATAGTGAGGGTGGCAGTGCATATCAGAAAAAAATAGACACAAATCCTGAAGGCTTCGATAAAATTGCATAAAGCAACAACGATGATAAAAACAAAACTTCACAGAATAAATTAAGATAGTGACTTACTAGTGTTTAAGATTGTTCAGACAAGGAAAGGATACTTTTTTAAAGAACAAATTAATTTTTAACATCTTGTAATGAAAAAAGTAAGGACTTTGAATTTTGCATCTTTTGATTTGACTCATATAATACCTGATCCGTAACTGAATTTCATCTGTTTCTCCCTTTCCCCTGACAACTTGAGGAGTATGATGAGTTCTGTCTTAACCTCAGGTAGTTCTTGGACAATATCAATTCTAGTTTCAAAATATCCACATCTAATTTAGGTTCTGAAACTAAGATATAGTTATGCAAACAAACTGAATATGCAAATGTACATCAGCTTTTGGTCTTCCAAAATCTCTTTAGGTTCAAGTAGTAATTATTTGTCAAGAAAATACAAATTCCTGAACTATGGAAATGGTTTCTCTGCTGGCAGGCTCCAGTGGCAGGGTCTTGTTGTTGGCCAACCCCAGAGGGGGCTTTACTACTAGTCAAAAAGGGAACCCTAGGTTCTGATGCTTTTGTGCAAGGGATACATGCCCATTAGAAAATTCTTGGAGGAAATTTTGTTTCTTCTCTTAGTAATGGTTCTAGTATGGATGTATGCAATTATTCCTTCTGTCTTGCCTAACTCAAAAGGAAAGTGAGTTAGATAGAAAAAAGTGAAAGAGGAAAAATGAAAGATGAAAACAATATTTTTCTAAGTTAATTCTCTAAGT
>JAQQSZ010000192.1:0-25553 GCA_028646595.1 Phalanger gymnotis | reverse complement strand
ATAGAAGAGAATGAACACAGAGTCCTCAATGAAGAGGAAGCCTGTGTACATGAGAAGGTCCTCCTAATATCATCCTGGTTGCATCAAGCCCCCAGGACACTGCAGAGCTTCCTGAGTGTGATTTATAACCACTGATGAAAGTCTGGCCTAACCTTTCAGACAGGAAAAACAAAATAGCTAAAGAATTCCAATTGTCCAGATTATGACATGCCTGTGGACAGACAAGTAAATGAGTAATCAGTAGAGATCTTCTTCTGTAAGTGTGTGTGTATAGCACTCCCTCTGGGCTATATCCCCAACTCACTCTCAGTGGTTGGATCTCCAGAGGGTGACTGCTACTTTGGGTTCTGGGGGCAACCCTAAAATCAAGACGTGGCTATTCTCATTACTAAAACTCCTGCTTCCCCCCACCCCAAGCTGAGTGATTTCCACTAAAACAAGTGAATAGAGTAAATTAACTTTTAGCAAAGGTATTTACTAAGGTGGCAAAAATTTTCCCCAAAAGACTAAGGCAAACCTTCCCACTTGTTCACATAGTGTCTATGGGAAGAGTAGGCAATGGTAGTGAGCTACACACATCAAATACAAGTGTGGAGAAGGATAAGTGACTTTTAATGACATTACATTCTTCTAACATCTAGGAGCCCTGAAGGAAAATCCTGGACTTGGCACTTGGCAAGCCTGGCTAAAATGGAGTTGTGTTAGAAAGAGCTAAAGAGGGACACCAGCAAAGTTACTTGTGTCTTCTCTACCAAGCCCTTGGTTTGTCAGAGAGTGTCATTCCTTTCTCCTCTGTAAGATGCATTAAGTGCTGGGTAGGAAGCCCAGAGGGGAATTAATCTTTGGGTTTGCAGTCCATGTACACATCTTAACTGAAGTCCATTGGTCTATGTGTTCCAGCAATGAATCAAATGGCCATGCACTGGCAGCAAATTCATCTCCTTTATCATCTCTTGTGAACTTATGAATAAGGTAAGGACCATGCATCACATACCTTCCACCCTCCCCCGACTTCCCCCCCCCCCCCCAGGTTAGGAGGGGTGGAGTAATGTGTCTTGGTACTTCCTGACCTGAAAGTCCTTCTCTTTTTAGAGTACTCATGTAGCATCTACACTTATGTGTAGCATCTCTGCTATCTGGATCGCTTAACTGGGCTCCCAGGATCTGTTCCTTTCTTGAGTTTCTTCCCCGGTGCTAGTGCTAATGCTCTTTGAGGCTTTTTCCTCCCTCAGATTTTTCTGTGTCTGTGTCCATCCTTGGGTATGTATCTCTGCTCCTGGATGGATGCACTATTTTCTGTTGGTATAGTAGTTCGGTTGTTATGGCTGATGAGTGAGGGAAGAAAGGAAATCTCTTCTCCTTGGCAGAAGTTTTCCTCACAAAGAGCTCTCAAGCCTAAATTCCTCCTTAATGAATAATTTAATTCTTTCAGATATCCACTAGTATTCTCTTAATGGGTCATAGAGACTGGACCTATGACTTCATTGCTGTAGTGAACTCCCCAGGTTCTAATGCATGTTGACATGTTCTTTGCAACTTTTGGTCTTAGAGTATAGTATTAATGTAATCAAAGATCTTCCCCACCCATTCATGTGGGACTCAGTGGGAAAGCTTGATTATATCTTTGTTTGTAAGTAGGCTTAAAGCTTCTTACAGATACTAAGCCTATTTGAGCGTGAAGCCCTCAGGGCCCTAAGGGGAGTTGCTAAGACCAGAGCCAATGGTATGTGTACTGAGTTCTAGTCAATCATGAATTCAGCCAATCAGAAACCTGAGTTCTAGACAATCAGATGCTAGCTAGGACTGTATATAAAGAGAGCCCAGAAGTGAGAGCAGTAGTATCTGCAGAGAGCTACAGCAGTTGGAATTCAGCCCAAGGAGAAGGTACAGGAACTTGTAGTTGACAGAGATGCAGAGAGAGTGCTGAGCAGAGAGTTAGGGTTTGTGAGTGATCCTTTACAGGAAAGCCCTAGCAGGGGGGAAGGTTACAGGATGACTTGGTTCCTCACTATAATACTGTCTTATAATTTCCTTGTGGCTACACTGAAGTGGGCTTACTGGTTTTGGAATATAATTATTGCTCTATCAAATTGGAGTAGCTGGTCTCAGGATTTTATCCTCTGGAGTCTAAATATATGTTACGCTTTTTCTACCTTCTACCTAGGGAGAATCTACCTAGTGATTCTGAACCGTAGAGGCATGTTTATGATCATCCTTGAGGTCATGAATCTTGCCTTACTGATACAGAGAGTTTTCTAGAGCACTGAGAAGTTACATGATTTGCCCATTAGAGCCATTATGTGTTAGAGGTGGAACTTGAACTCAAGTCTTCTTACCTTAGAGAACACTGCTATACTTACTGACTATGCCATAATACCAACAACAAATGAGGCAGGAGTATAACATGTTGGGCTGACCCCCATGATGGGCTGGCATAGATAAGAGTCACATAGGCTGGACTGACTCAGTTGACTTACAATCTGCATCTTTGAAAGAAATATTCACAGCAAAAAGATCAATTTAAGTATTTGAGCTAACAGAAGATAAGAAAGTTGATGTAATATGGTGTCAGCCTTGTTTATCTGAGATTCTTATTCAAGACAAAGGGAAAATACTTATCCAATGCTGAATTTGTTATATGTGTTATATTTTCAAATATTAGCTTCACGTTTTCAAAACCTAATGGAGAGACAAGCATGATTAAAAAGGTAGTTTTCCCCATATGAGGATCAGCTATTGTGCTTTTTGAAACATGTACTTTCTCACTGCACAAAAGAGAGGCTGCGTTTGTAATTGATAAGCGGAAGTCTTGGAACCAGGAAGATATAAGATCAAGTCCCACATTTAGCACATAGTAACTGTGGGACCCTGGTGACACCATTTAATTCCTTTTTTTTCCCCTTCTACAATTCAATTTATTTAGTTTTGAACATCCACTTCCACAAGACTTTGAGTTCCAAATTTTCTTCCCATCTCTCTCCTCCCCCCAACCCATGATGGTGTACATTCTGATTACCCCTTCCCGCAATCTGCCCTCTCTTCTATCTCTGCCCCCCCATCCCCTTCCCTTTCTATTTTCTTGTAGGGTAAGCTTGATTTCTACATACCATGGCCTGTGTATCTTATTTCCCAGTTGCACATAAAAAACATTCTTAACATTCATTTTTTAAAAATTTGAGTTCAAATTCTCTCTCTTCCTTCCTCCCCAACCAACTTCATTGAGAGGGCAAGTAATTCAAAATAGGTTGCACATATGTAGTCGTGCAAACCACTTCCATTATAGTCATGTTGTAAAAGATTAGCTCTATTTCTCTCTATCCTATCTTGCCCTGCATTTATTCTGTTCTCTCCTTTCACCCTGTCTCTTCTCAAAAGTATTTGCTTCTAATTACCCCTTCCCCCAATCTTTCCTCTCTTCCCTCATTCTCCCCTTCCCCCCTATTTTTTTGTAGGGTAAGATAGATTTCCATACCCAATTGAGTGTGTATGTTATTCTCTCCTTAAGTCATATTGGAAGAGCATATGTTTCACTCATGGCCTCTCATCTCCTACCCCCCTTCCCCTCCACTTTAAAAGCTTTTTCTTGCCTCTTTTATGTGAGATAATTTACCCCGTTCTACCTCTCTTTTCTTCCTTCTCCCAGTACGTTACTCTCTCATCTGTTAATTTTATTTTTTAAATATCAGCCCCTCATATTCAACTCACTCTGTGCCCTCTTAATACTGAGAAAGGTCTCATCTTTCCATGTAGGAATGTAAACAGTTCAACTTTAATAAGTCCCTTATGATTTCTCTTTCCTGTTTACCTTTTCACGCTTCTCTTGAATCTTGTATTTGAAAGTCAATTTTTCTCTTTAACTCTGGCTTCTCAAATATGCATTAAATTCCTCTGTGTCATTGAATTACTCATTGAATGAACTCATTGATTACACTCAGTTTTGCTGGGTAGGTGATTCTTGGTTTTAATCCTAGCTTTTTTGACCCTTGGAATATCATATTCCAGGCCCTCCAAACCCTTACATGTGGAAGCTGCTAAATCTTGTGTTATTCTGATTGTGGCTCCACCACACTTGAACTGTTTCTTTCTGGTTGCTTACAGTATTTTCTCTTTGACCTGGGAGGACTTGCCTCCTCCATTATGGAGGTGTGCCCAAATCTTGCAAGGTTTGTGAAATAAATTTACTTTGTTTCTCCTAAGGATGTCTCTCCTATTATTTGAAAATCCTGTCCCATACATGGTATTTGGAAGGATTTGTGGGAGAGCTCAAGGAGGTCCCTGCCTTTACCCTACCATCTTGTCTCCACCCTGACACCGGCACCATTCAGTTCCTTAAGTCTTCATTTCCGCAGAATACCCAGAATAATTAAGAAGTATTTGTCAGCACTTATTACGTGACAGGTACTGTGCTGGGTGCAGGCAATACGAGTACAAAGCATGAAACAATTTCTGCTTGCAAGGAGTTGACATTCTAATGGGAGAAACACATACACACATAAATAAATACAACTGTAAAATGAATAAATAATAAATACATACAAAGTACGTAGTTAACCACCAGGTAGTTTAGGAGGGAGTGCCCTAACAGTTGAGGGGATCAGGAAAAGCTTCGTGAAGAAGATGACTCTTGATCTGCTTCTTAAAGGAAAAGAAGGACTCTGAGACAGAGGGGAGGAAGGAGGGCATTCTAGAAAAGTAGGATGATTAAAGGCAGAGAGAGAGAAGATGGAGTGTCATGTGTGAGGAATGAGAGTTTGAACACCTACTTTGGTTGGATCATAGAGTGCAAGGGGTGAAGTAATGTCCAATGAAGCTAGAAGGACAGGCTGGGGCCAGGTTGTCTATGGTTTTAAAAGCTAGACAGAGGAATTTATATTTAATACTAGAGGAAACAGGAAGCAAGTAGAGTTGATTGAGTAGGGGAGTGAAATGGTCAGATTTGTGCTTACAGAACATTACTTTGGAATGTTATGTCGAACTGGAGTTGTGAGATATTTTGAGGCAGAGAGAATAATTTAGGAGGCTATCACAATAATCTAAGTGGGACATGATGAAGCCTCAAATTAAGGTTCTGGAGGAGAGAGAAGGGACCAGATGAAAGAGATGTTGTCAAGGTAGAAGTGGTAAGATTTAGTAACTAATTAGATGGATGAGACGAAAGACAGTGAGGATTCCAGGATAACACTGAGGTTATGGACCCAAAAGACTAGAATGATTGTTATACCTTTGTGAGAAATGGTGAGGGAAGTTTTGTTTCCACAGAGTTGAAAGTATTTTCCCCTTCCCTCCCCCCCTGCCCCCACCCCAGCTTTAGAGCTTCTGATCAGGTTAAGGGTTAGAGGCTTGTACACATGCTTAAATGAGTCATTTAAGGAGGGCGTGATATAGGCAGTCAGGGAGTTGCACCTGGCCAATGAAGAGCCAGGCAAGAGATTTTCCAATTAGCAGCCAATAAAAGGACTGACGTTTGTCTGAGTCGCTCCTACTTTCTCCTGTACTAGGTTCAGGGAATGCACCCATTTATTCAGAAGGAATAAATGTAAGATATAATTAAAACCTTCTTGGCCTTCCAATGATTATTGTTTATTCCTAGACAATGTAAGTATGTTTCTAACACCTTTGACAGAAATAGCAAAGTTTGGAAGAGAGTAGGACTTTGGGGAAATGATAATGAGTTCTGTTCTGGACATATTGAATTATCCAGTTTGAAACATCCAGTAGCCAATTGGTGATGTAGGATTGAAGCTTGGAAGGGAGATTGGGGCTAAAAGAGGAAGAGAAGATGGTCTTAGACAAAACCTTGGGAAACAATCACAGTGAAGGGGTATTATATGGAAGATGAATCAGTAAAGGAAACTGAGAATAGAAAAAGAATGAAAATGCTGAGAGGAGAGAGTATCCAGGAGAATAAGGTGGTCAACAGTGTTGAATGAATGAGATAGGTTGAGAAAGGTGAGGATTAAGAAAATACCATAAGATTTGTCCGTTAAGAGATCATTGGTAACTTTGGAGAGAGAAATTTCAAATAAGTTACAAATGGTGAGGGTGTAATAATCTAGGCTAGAAGTGGTGAGGATCTGAACTATGGTGGTGGCTTTTTGTGTAGAGAGAAAGAAACTGAAGCTACAGATGTTGTGAGGATAAAAATAAGATTTGGCAACAAATTGGGTGGGTGGAGAGAGAATGAGATTATAGAGCTGCATCAGTGGAAGGATTTTACATACTGGGAGTTCCCTGCACCTGTGAATTCACAGATACAGTAACTCCTCACTTAAAAAAGAATCTTCACAACTGGGAAAACCCACTGAAGAGGGCAAAGAAAAATAATGGTAGGGAACCATACGTTTCTAGGGGTGCTCGAATCCCTAAAATACTAACAGACCAGTTCCTGCCAAAAGAATTCGACTGAAGCCTTCTCAGCCAAGGGAAAAGACAATCCCCTCATTTGTGAAGCTGTGTAGAATTCTGGATGGCACACCAGCCCTGCCTCCCATCCCCCTCCACCTTTTCTTTTTGCTATCAGTTGTAAATAGGAGCAGTAAAGAGGAAGGACTGAGGAAACTGGAGTTAGGTCAGCATTGTGAAAGGGAGGAGCAAAGAAAGAAGTTGGAAGAGGAAGAGAAAAAGGAGAAGAACATAAATATTTCTGGTGTTTCTATTTTGTTTGTGCAGCCTACAGAAGGGGAGGAAAATGGCAGGAGGGGAAGACTTACTGTACTCTGAAAAATAAGTGCTCAGCAGGAGATGATGTAATAAAATATTCACTACATGGGAGGAGGCAGTGTGATATAGTGCATAGACCACTCAACTTGAAGCTCAGAGACCTAGATTTTCATCCCAGTTCTGTCACTAAACTGCCAGTAGCTGCGTGACTGTGGTCATAAAGTGAGAGGTTAAACATGATTTCTTATTAAACAAGATGGTCCCTTTATTGAAGGCATGGCTCTAAAACTAGCATCCTCTTAGTTCAGGGTCAATGTTGGAACAAATTGAGGCACTTGTAAGTCATTGAACATTTGACAAAGGAGGCTTACATTGCCCTAATACAGCAAGAGTATACAAGGAAATGGTGGCACTTTGCTCCTCTCACTAAGGGCTGCCCTCGTCTCCATTTTGAAATGAGTGGTCAGTCAGTCATCAGAGTATAGCAGGGTCTCAGGCATCCACCAAGTATGAGAAACATCTACTACAGAAGGATAGGACATTTTATGCTCCTGGATCAGGAAGCTTTCAGCAGATAAGCTGGGGCCAACGAGGTTGCACATGCAGAGGAAGTTGAGTCAGGGTTAGGGAACCCTGTCAGAGGTCAGTATCAGTGTCAGGAAACCACTGGTTTTGGCACTTCTTGCTTTAAAAGTCAGTGGTCTTGCACTGAGTGTGCAGCAAGTGAGAATTAGGATTCTTCTTTTGATATGGGAAAATTAGGTGTATAGGAAGTATAGTAAGAAGGAAACAAAGCTCAGCTACCATAGTCCTGTGTGGAGAAAGGCTAGAGAATTGCTGTTTGAGGTGCCCCTTCCAGAGCTATCCTTGGAAGGCTGAAAAGCCCAGGGAAAATCGTGTTGTATACACCTTGCCTCCAGCATTTTGTAACAAGTGAAATTAGGCTAATAGCAAGTATTCATTCTTTTAGGGGAAAAAAGAAGTCACAAAAGGGGACCTTGCGGTATGGGGTAGGGTAGTTAACCCCATTGGTGGAAGTGATGTATAGAAGGGAAGAAGTTCTCACAGGTAGTTACTGGATAGCCTGAAATTGCCTTCTTTCACCACTAGATGTTGGTCTTGTATTGGTATGGTAAAATGCTTATTGAATTTACAACTACCAACTAGAAATTAATGAATCAGTTCTTAAGAGTAATGTCTATGAAGCCAAAATTTAGGGTCCAGGTGAGGAAAAATGAGATGTATATCAGGCCATGGGTAAAATTTATAATCATAGATCATTAGTTCAACCTCCATTTCAAGTGACCAGCTAGCCTTTATGTGAAGATAACTTGAAAGTAATATTATTTGTCAGACATATGGTACAGCACAAAGAACCTGGTTCTGGGAGGAGAACACCCAGGATCTAATACAGAATCTGTCACTTAATGAGACATCATGTTGGGTTAACAGCATCACCTTTTTGAGTCTCAGCTTTTTTATTGTGAAAAAATAAGAGTTATACAATGGTCAATACAGGGAAAATTTTTTTATTATTACTAATAATAATATCTAGTATTTGTATATTTTAACATTTGCAAAGTATTTTACATGTGTTATCTTATTTGGTCATTATGAAAACCTTGTAAGGTAGGTGATATTATTTTCCCTATTTTACAGATGAAGAAACTGAGGCCCAGAGAGGTCCAGACTCACAAACTGAGTGTTTGAGACTGGTTTCTAACTCAGCTATTCCTGACTAGCATAGCATTCTTTTATACAATCAAGATTTACCTAACTGTCTAAGCATTTTAGCTGAAACTAAGACCAGAACGAATCTACCTTATTGAAATGACAAGCAAAAAACTTATGGGACCTTTTCACTTCCCTTCCTTTTTTTTTTTTCTCTGTGTCCAGGTGAGGAACAGACTTATGATTTAATTTGGTATAGGAAACTCCTCCATCTTTGCAGACTAACAGCTGCTCTGTCACCTGAAGTCTTAAGGAGTTTCTTGGGTTTGAGCCAGTGAAAACTGGTTTGACTGGTGTGGCTCAGCTCCATCTCCTTCTCTTCCCTCTCATTCAGGTTCTTGGTGGAATGCTACCATAAGAATTAAATCTACTTCCTTGCTCTTCCTTTCCATTCCCTTGCTCTGTATTCCTTGTTAGAATAATTTAGAAAATACTGTCAATTTACTGGTCCTATAGTTTACAGAGAAGTCTCCCACTGGTATCATAATGGCTCTTTGTCTCAAATGATAGATGTCTGAGCCCAGAGGGGCTCTGAGCCTTCAAATGTAGCATGGGTCTCTCTCCCCCACGTGCTGCCGTTTATGGACATGGAGGCAGTACACCAACACTGATCCTATTAGTAAATGTTATCTTCCTCGCTTTGTGAGTAGCAATAAAATTTACTGAAGTGATCACTGTGTGGGATGACACTTGATCTGGACTATCTGCATCATCACATCAGGATCTTTGTTG
The DNA here is from genome assembly GCA_028646595.1 of Phalanger gymnotis. Taxonomy (NCBI): domain Eukaryota; kingdom Metazoa; phylum Chordata; class Mammalia; order Diprotodontia; family Phalangeridae; genus Phalanger; species Phalanger gymnotis. The sequence goes on along the minus strand of JAQQSZ010000192.1, from coordinate 16,430 downwards.
TTGTCCAGTTGTTTTAGTCACGTCTGACTTTTCATGGCCCTATTTGGGGTTTTCCTGGCAAAGATACTGGAATGGTTTGGTATTTCCTTCTCCAGCTCATTTTACAGATAAGGAAACTGAGGCAAACAGAATTAAGTGATTTGCCTAGGACCACACAGTAACTTTGTGAAACCAGATTTGAACTCATGAAGATGAGTTTTTCTGACTCCAGGCCTGGCACTCTATCCACTGTTCTACCTAGCTGCCTACATTATTGGGACCTTAGGCCATAATAAAAGAAGTATAATGTTTAGATCAAGGGAAGATAGAGTTTTGTTTATTCAGCCCTAATCAGATCATATCTAAAGTAATTTGTTCTGTTTACAGAATTTCAGGGTTGGAAGCAACCTCAGAAGTCATCTAGTCCTTAAAAGAATTCTCTCTATACAGTATATGACAAGTGGTCATTAGTCTCTGCTTGAATACTTCCAGTGAGAGAAAATCCACTATTCCCTGAAGCAACCCATTCCACTTTTGAGAGCCCAGTTCTAAAGCTTTCCAGCCCCCCTTCCCCCACCTTACATCAATACTAATCTGTTTCTTTGCAGCTCTATTCATATTCTCCAGGGCCACACAGAATAAGTCTAATCCCTTTTCCACATGGCAGCTTTCCAAATACTTCTAACATAGTTATCATTTCCCCCTAAATTTTCTCTTCTGAAGAAGAAAGGCCAAATTTTTGTTGGTACATATCAAATCTCAATGCAGATACAATCTGCCATCAATTCTGCCAGTCATAACATAGACGAGTTGTATTATCATACTGTTTGCAATTTGTAAATTCAAACATTCTTTGTATGGAAAGTTGAAAGTTCTCTAATATCTGTTACATATCTTAATGCTTTTCATTTTGCTAAGCATGACAAAGTAAGATTGTTTTAAAAACATGCAACTTTTCAAAAAATTGGAATAACTTGAGAATATTCATAAATATTTTTATAATTGTGAATAATTCAATTTAAATTCTTTTTTAATTGAGAAACTCAACTGTTTTTAAAAAGTAAAATATCTCTTTGTGATGAACAAATGCATAGTCAGTTTCAAGAGAAATCCAGCTGGAGCACCTGAAACTAGTATAAGCAAAGAAAACAGAGACATACTAAGTAATGGAAATATAGAAACTCAAAGTAAAAAGCCCAGACCCAGAAAACACAATTAACTTTATTCATCACTGGTATTCATCCTGGCTTTTATTGATGAAGAAGAAAGATTATTTGTCTGGTATGAATGCTTTAACTATAGATAACATGTAACTTAGAAAACTGAAACATTTTGAAAGTATGCATGATATACATTGGCAAGACAAAATAATTTCTTTTCCTAGATAAAATTAGATGTTTTTAATAAAAAAAGAATTTTTGAAAAATCCCTTTCTGTCACATTGGAAGGATTACTTACCTCATACAAGATTGCTTACAGGATTGCTAAGTATAAAAAAGTCTCACTTGATTAGAGACAGGATGCTTGATAGACGATCGGATACTTGCAGCTACTGGTATATTAGAAACTGTGGTTGACTAATATAAAACATGGTATACAAAATGAAGTGGTACAGTTTGAATGGTTCCAGTTGTAAACAATATGGTAGGCTGGAGAATTGTTTATATTTAAAGAACTTTGGGACCAATTGGTTTGAGTTTAATTAATTTGAGAAACTAAAATCTTCCTATTTTGCCATGCTAGTGGATGAAGCAACAGATATAGTTAGAGATGCTAATTAGATTACATGTGTATAATAGCTATTAAAACTGATGCTAGGTAAGATTTGCTCCTATTGGTGACAATCAAAAGAAATCATTAAGTTGATATGATGCTGGAGAGCTATACTGGACTTTTATTGAATGTTCAGCTTGAGGTCAGTAATAAAAACTGCTGTCAAATTACCTCAAGCTAAAACGTCAGCACCTAGGGCAAAATTAAATGTAAAAACTAGTCTTTCGGACTCAGAGCCACAAATTTCCTAGCTTTTACCTCAAGCGTGGCGTATTCTGTCCCATATGAGGAACATGTACAAACACAAATGCATGATTTTAAAACATCCTTTTATAGGAAAATCCAAATATGATCCAAGTCTATCCTTGCTCCATGCCCCCCTTGTGCTGAAAACAATATGCCTCCCCTTTCTTTAGAGGGTCAAATTTCTTCCCAAACTTAAATCTTTTGCCCATACAGCACAAGACAAGAATTAGTACTACTCTCCAGTTTTCATTTTTGTCAAAAGAAATAAAATAACAATGAATCAAGGAGAGAGCATTGAAGGAACAATTAATTTGGGTAGCAAATACAGTTCTTTAGCTTGAGGGCTACGGAGTGGAATCGGCTCCTTCTCTTCCTGGGCATAGTGGGTAGAACATCAGGCTTGAAGTCAGGAAGATTCATCTTCCTGAGTTCAAATATGGCCACAGATACTTACTAGCTGTGTGACCTCAGGCAAGTCGTTTAACCCTGTTTGCTTCAGTTTCTTATCTGTAAAATGAGATCGAGAAGGAAATGATAAATCACTCTTGTATCTGCCAAGAAAACTCCACATGGGGTCGGAAGAGTTGGACATGACTGAAATTACTGAACAATCTCCTCATCCTCTCTTTCCTCCTCTTGTTCCTTCCCATCTTCCTCCTCTCCAAAAGGGAAGAGACAACTCAAATGAATTAGACAAATAAAGGGGTGGGAGTAATCTTTTACCAAGAATGGAGATGTGGGGATAAAGTGTTAAAGTCTGAGTGTGTATATTTGTCTTACCAGTCTCTACTCTCAGCTCTCAGCAGTGCCCAAAGGTTTGATTGTCACCATGTTGCAACAGCAGCAAGGCTAGGGAGAAAGGATACCCTCTACTAGGCTATGTCCTTCTGACACCCCAACCTTGTTCCACACCTCCATGTGTCTCTCTAGGCTAATTCACTTCCAGCTGTTACTTTCCAGGAGTCTCAAGGGTAATTAAAAAAAAAAATCACAAAATTGGTAGTTAAGGGGGAACTGCCGTTTGATAATAACACTTCTTCCCTTTTTGTGACGTTGATATTTGGGGAATACTTGGTAATCTTCCTTTGCAAAAGGAAGAATCTGTTCCCTTAGAGGAAAAAGTGCGGTTGCAAATTATTCAAATCTTCATTCTTCATTGCGGAGGCTAGCAATTTGAGATCTTTGCAGAAGTAGGTATGCCCAGCTGCTCAGTTATTTTGAGGCTGAGTCTTCATTTTGTAAATATGCAGCACAAGCATTTAGTCCTTTGGGGTTCCTTAGAAGCTGGGAAGGACATTCAAATTTTAATGGTGATAGGATAAATGAATTAGGATAATCTTCATATTTTCCTCCCTAAAACAAACAAGATGCAATAGGACTGATTTCTAAGCTACTACAATGTGGGAGATGGGGGACCCAGAAGGACCTTGTCCTATCTGTGCAAAGGGAAAGAGCTGGAGTAGTTTAAAATTTGAGCACCACCTGGTGGCTTACATAAATATTGCACTCCAAGTAGCAGGGAGTCATATGACATGGCCTGCCACCTATCTGCCTACCTTTCTGTCTAAAGTGTCAATGTAAATAAGGTACTCCTATGGAAGAGAAAACCTGACACTTTTTATTACAAACTATAAAAAAATTTATATATAGGTATATACTATCTCAATCTCTTTTTGTGTGTGTGTGTGTTTTTTTTTTTTCAGGGAATATACTTTGTTTTTGGTTTATTATATCCTGGTTGATTTGCCTAAAGGCTATACAGGCCACATGACCCACCCTCCATACTACCCACTCTGGGCTGCCATAATCCCCTTCTTTGCACTCAAGACTTTATTAGAAGCACCACCATGAAAAATTAGATAGAATGCTAGACTTTACTTGGGAAGACTGTGGTTAGAATCCCATCTTAGAAACTTACTAGTTGGGCAAGTCACTTAACCTCTTTGGACCTCAGTTTTCCTCATGCGTAAAATGAGAGCTGTGGACTCTACCGCTTACATTGCTTTGCTTCTAATTCTAAATCTATAATCATAGATTCTTTCTAATTTGTATAACCTTATATACTGAGATTCTTCTTGTTCAACTATTAATATGAGTCCCCTTAATGTTGTTCATGTTTCGAGGATTTCCTTGTCTCCCAGATGATTGATTAAGTAGAGATAGCAGACACACATTGGAATGAAAAATGATGGGCTCTTTTTCTTGTCCCAGCTACTTAATCTATTTCCTTAAGGACAAATTGCTGAGGACTCGTGATGAAAAAATGCCATCTACTCCCAGACACAGAATTGATGAAGTCTGAATGCAAACTGAAGTATAATTTTCTCAATTTTTAAAAACTTTGTAAAAACAATGGCTAATATGGAAATATGTTTTCCATGATTTTACATGTATAATTGATACCATATTGCTTGCCTTCTCAATGAGTGGGGACGGAGGTAGGAGCGGTGGATAGACTTTGGAACTCAGAATTTAAAAAGAAAAGAAAGTTAAAAGTAAATAAATAAAAATTAAAAAAAAATTAAACCTCCAGGGTTGGGTTAACCAGGGATGATTATTAGAGGAAGTAAGTTTATAGCTGGGACTTAAGGAAGGACATTTGAATGTAAAATAACCACATATTAAATAATGTAAGATAACATCTTTTCTATACCCTTTATTTTGTGCCACATCATCTCATTTAATCCTCTTTAGAAACTGAGTTACAAGGTCTTGCAGGTCACATGACCAAGAAGATAGCAGATTAGACATTATCTGCAATCCTTACAGTCTTTCAAACCTTTCCAAAATAGGAATTATGCGGCTAGGTCTAGGATACCAAGAACCCAAACAATGTAAAAACTCATTGGCCTAACAACAGATAAGGACAGTATTCCCTAATAAGTAATCATTGAGCGGTTTCTTTCCCTTGGTTCTACCATATGTCCTGTATGAGCCTTGCCACAGCCTTGCAACAGAATTCAACTCCACAAGCCAAACTTTACCTTCATCCCTCCCAATGGAGAAGAGATCTAAAGAAGTGGTAGAAATTTGCTCAGGCTTTGAACTGCATGGCACATTTTGTCCTTTAACAGAATTCTGCCTGATCAGATGGACAGAGGGACCAGGGCAATATAAATGACCAGGCTTCTAACAGAGCTCAAATTTACACTCTGCTAGCAGTTCCATGGAGATCCAAACGCCACATGGCAGAAATTTTCCCAGACTGTGATAGCAATATGGTAGTGCTCTGTAGATGAGATCAGAATGGTATGACTGTAAGGTATACCAGGGCAGCTAGGTGGTACAGTGGGTTGAGCCTGAAGTCAGGAACACTTATCTTCCTCAATTCAAATCTGACCTCAGACACTTAATAGCTGTGTGACCCTGGGCCAATCATTTAACCCCATGTGTTTCAGTTTCGTTATCTGTAAAATGAGTTGGAGAAATGGCAAGTCGCTCTAGTATCTTTGCCAAGAAAACTCCAAATGGTGTCACAAAGAGCCAGACATGACAACAGTGCTCTGTAGCAGCTTGGTAGTGCTCTGTGACACTGTGCCATAAAACTGAGGAACAGGGCTGGACTTGTGTGTGTGGGGCTGTGTGGTGCTCCATTAAGCCTGAAGGAATGAGTTCAGTATCCAGATGGGGTCAATTTTGTCTCCCCGAAGTCACTTGGGACAGGGACATAGGCTAGTGAACTATGAATTACTTAGTGTGGGAGGAGTCTGAGGCACTTTGAGAATCAAGCCCTCTAAGGAAACCTCCATTAGAGGGGAGGGAATCAGGAATTGAACAATAGGGAAAAAGAGTTGGGGTAGGGGAAAATGAAATTATCAAAGATTTCAATAGGAAGAAAACTCAAAAGTTTTGAGCACAAGCTGATAAACCAATAGGGAAGACATTAACAGCAGAAGGAAAAAGAGCTTCCAGATCTAATGAACGAATAAATAATTTGAATAAACATTGAAAACAAAAGGAAAATGATTAAACTCCTTATAAGTTAGGGAACCTGGTGGATTTTGAAGAGAGCACAGAATCACAGAACCGTGTTCCTGAATGGTTTAAAAGAGAAATAAAAATAATAAGAGCAGAATTTATGGCTGGCACAGAAAAAATAATTAGCAGAATAGAAAAGCCTAGAGGATGTGAAATGTTCTCCAAACAACATAAGAATTCAAGATGCAGCTTAAAGTGACCTACCCTGAAAATCTGAGCCTAATCATAAATGAAAAAGATGGATGCTCAATAACAAAGAGGTGTTCAAAACATTCTTGAAAAGAAAACCAGACCTAAAGAATTATTTGCTTTTCAAACACTAGAGAACAGAAAAACAAGAAGAGTAAACAAATACAGCAACCAAGGCCAATAGTTACAAAATAACAACAGACAGACCACTAAGATATTTCTTCCTAAATATACAAAAGGAGACAAGGGTGAGTGCAGAAGTCAAACAGAAGTTTTATTTATTTGATAGAGTCTGAAAACATAGAGAGAAAATCTTGCAACAGCCTACCTGCAGATGAATCAATGTCATTTTTTTTTCTGAACTAGTAACAGGAGAGGGTGAATAAAAAGGGAAGAAAAAGAAGAGATTATGTGATACTGTAATCCAGTACTATAATCCCGTCAATGGCTAATAGTGAAGGGAAAATAAATCCTTCATTCTTTCAGGAATGAGAGAATGGATGAGGAGGCAAAGGGAACTTAAAAAATGGTGAAAGAAAGAGGGATATCTTGTTTCAAAGGTGGGAAAAGGCAGTACTCATAAATACTTTTATGAGAGAAGAGACATATTTTATATAAAAAGATGGGAACCTCGTAATAGGTAGGGATCTGGTACTTAGAGACAACTCATCCTGCCTCAGGAGAAGGGCAATTACCTAGGTGTGGTGGCACCCAGAAGACTGGGAGAACATGGACTCAGGGAAAACATTTGGAGGCAAATGTAAAAAAATGGCCAATGGGAGGGAAAAGTTTACATAATCAGGATGTAATCTACCATGGGACAATATTCTCTATGAACAGTGAGGCAAAACAGGAAAAAGAGGGCCAGAGGACAGATGTGTAAAGCAATAACAAAACTTTTGAAGAGAGAAACCATAATAGGTACCTTGAAAATTTTAATTCTATAAGTAATACAGAAGAGAAAGAAGAACTAAATAAGTATAATAAATTCAAAGTGCCAGTTTCAATGTTTGCCTGTTTGTTAGTGTCTCCCTCTCAAATCTTTTCTTTTCTCTTTTGTATATGTCTTAAAAAATGCTTCATTAATCCACTTTCTCTCACATAAACTCCACCCCAAGTTAAAAAAAAACACACACACACATTCTTCTGATGGGGTGATGGGACCTGGACCCCTAAAAGGAAAAGACCATGTCTTTGAAAGCAACCCAGTCCCTAAATTTTCCCACATACTTCAGCTGGCATCTTGCCCAAGGCATTTTACCTATCCCAGCCCACCTAGCTACTTAATGGTCCTTTCACAGTGGCTCTTGATCCACCCCAGATCATTTAATTCCTTTCACAGTCACACTTGGCCCAAGCCAGGCTACTCTGTAATCCTATCAAGATCTTTTCACTGTCTCTTTTCTGTATATGAGTATCAGTCTTACCCCCATCAAGTTGCAGATTCATCAGGAATCTAGCCCCCTCTATTGGTGTTAACAATAAACCTTAATACCTTGACTGAAAAAAGATTTTATTACTTGAATTCTTTCCATGCAGACTCCTGTACCCTGACTACCCTGACATTTCAGCAACCCCAAAAAACATCACTTCTTTGTGACAAATCAGTATAGTCAAAGAAAAAATTCACATACTGGCCATATCCGAATTAATCTCTCCCTCTCTCTCCCTCTATCTCTCTTCTCTCTCTGTCTTTTCTCTCTCTCTCTCTCTCTCTCTCTCTCTCTCTCTCTCTCTCTCTCTCTCTCTCTCTCTCTGTTCCTCTCCCTCCCTCACCTCTCATTTTGTGCCTTGAGTCTATCACTAGTCTCTAAGGAGGTGGGTATCATGCCTTATCATCAAATTATTGTTGATTATTGCACTCAGAGATCTGAAGTCTTTCAAAGCCATTTTTTTTGGTTAAAAATTATAAGTCGTTTTGGTTCTGCTTACTTCACTGTAAATAAGTTTATAAAATTCTTCCCAGGTTTTTCTGAATTCCTTGCTTTTGCTATTTCTTATAGCACAATGATATTTCACTCTATTCACATACTGTAATTTGTTTAGCCACTCCATAATTGATAAGCACCTCATTATTTTCCACTTTTTTTCCTATATCAAAAAGTGCTACTACATATATTTTTGTATGTATTTTAGCCCAATACATGGCACATAGTAAATTCTGAATAAATGTTTTTCTATCCCCATCCCATTTCCTTTCTTCTCCTTTTCTCATCATCTTTTTGGTTATATTTGCAAATTGCTTTCCAGATTGGCCAAACTATTTCACAATTCCACCAACAATCCATTAATGTTCCTGTCCTCTCACAGTTATCATTTTCTTGGGTATTTTTTTTTGGCTATTTTTGTCAATCTGATGAGTATGAGATAGAAACTCAAAGTTATTCTAGTTTGCCTTTTTTTACTTCTTAATAATAATAGCTAGCATATATAGTGTTTTAAGGTTTTCACAGTAATTTACATATATTAACTCATTTGATCCAGACAACAACTCTGTGAGGTTTCTGATTTTATTGTCCATATGGATGAGGAAACTTTACTCAGATTCACACAGCTAGTAAATGTTTATATCATATTCTATTATATTGTATACCCAATCTCTTCTGCTGGTTGACTTCAATTTTTCAGCCAGTACCAAATAATTTTGATGATTGATGCTTTGTAATACAGTTTGATAATACTAAGCTCTCTTCCTTCATCGTCCCCAGTTTTTCGTTATTTCCCTAGAGATTCTCAATTTTTTGTTCCTTAATATGGATTATATTATTATTTTTTCTAGTTCTATAAAGTAATTTGATTGTTATAGTCCCAAATGAGTAAATTAAAGTAATACATTTTTTAATATTAGCATAGACTAGCCACATTCAATTAATATTTCTCGAACTATTTGTCTGTCTTTATTTCCATGTGTTCTTTTTGTATTGTATAATTCTTATGTGTCTGAATAAGTGTATCCCACAAATTTTTGTAATGTGATTTTTTAAATAATGAATTTCTCTATCTCTTCTTGCTGGGGAGTGGTGTTAATATATAGAAAAGCTGATGATTTATGTGGTTTAATTCTATATCCTGCCACCTTTCTAAAGTTTCAATTTTTTCAACTAATTGTGAATTTTTAGAGTTCTAAAAATAAACCATCATGTCATTGGTAAAAAGTAATTTATCCTTTCTTTGCCTGTACTTATTCTCTCAATTGCTTTTTCTTGTCATACTTCCTAGTGCTATATCAAATAATAGTGGTGATAGCAGAATCTTTCCTTATTTTTTATCTTATTGGAAAATCTTGCATTGATTTATTATATCTAATACTAGCTCTTGGTTTAGATGGAAATTATTTATTATATTAAGAAAAGTCTACTTATTCCAACATTTTCTATTAAAAAATGAGTGTTGTATTTTGTCAAAAGCTTTTTGTGCAGCTATTTCTATAAATACATGATTTTATCATTCTTGTTATTTAATGTTTCATTCCTGTTCATAATTTAGTTTTTATTGGACTACTTGCTGCATTCTTAGCTAAATGAAACTGATCATAAGGTATAATTTTTTAAATTACTTTTTGATTTAATTGATTAATCTAACAGTTGTAGCCCTTTTGCTAACATTGTATTTAATAGTTTGTTCATTAGAGATGTTGGTCTATACTATACACTATAGTATACTATACTATACTATACCAACTATAGTTAGACTATACTATATATACTATGCTACATATATGCTATTATATATGTATATGTATAGGTATAGGTATATGTATACACACACACACACACACACATACACCTTTGACTGAATCCAAATTCAGGATTTGTTCTGTAAAACTTGGACTCAGTCAAAAGCCCACACCTGAGGATCTAGGAAGCCACATGTGACCTCAAGGCTACAGGTTCCTCATTCCTGGTCCATAGTTTTCTGTCTCTGCATTATTTTTCCTTATTTTAGGCATCAAGACTATATTTGTATTTCAGGAGTTTGGCAGATTCTCTTTTTAATATTTTTCCTTATAGTTTAAACAATATTTGAATTAATTTTTCCTTGACTCTTTGATGTAATTCACTTGTAAATTTGTCTGGTCATGAAATTTTTTTCTTTTTGCTGTTCATTTATTGCTTATTCTACTTCTTTTTGTAAAATTTGGTTATTTAAATTCTCTAATTCTTATTCTATTAGGCTGCATATTTTATATTTTTATTCATATACCTCAGTTTCATATAAATTTTCAGTTTTGTTGGCTTATATTTTTACAAAATACTTTATGATAATTTTCTTTATGTTTTCTTCATTTTTTTGGGGTCAATTCTTTTAAATGCTTGATACTAAGGGGCAGCTAGGTAGCGCAGTGAGTAGAGCACTGGCGCTGGAGTCAGGAGGATCTGAGTTCAGATTGGGTCTCAGACACTTGACACACCTACTAGCTGTGTGACCTTGGGCAAGTCACTTAACCAACCCCAATTGCCTTGCCTTTCCCCCTCAAAAAAAATGCTTGATACTAGAAATTCTATTTTCTTCTCTTTTTTCAAATTAGACTAGGTAACTGCTTATCGAAATTTTTAGGGTTCCCCCCCAATCCAGATCACAGGTTTTTAAAAAATTCTTTTTTTTTGCTTTCAATTTTGTTAATCTCTTCTTTAATTTCGAGAATTTCTATTTTGGTATTTAGTTGGAGTTTTTTTAATTTGATTTTTCTAGTTTTCTTTGTAGTGTGTTGAATTCATTGATCAGTTCTTTTCTTTTGTTGATGACAATGTTTAAAGATATAGAATATCTAAGGACTGCTTTGTCTATATGCCAAAAATTTTATATTGTCCTGTTGATAAAATTAACTTTGATAGAGTTATCTGTTTCTATATTTGTCTTTTAATTTACCAACTCTTCAAGATTAAATTATTTAGTCTACAACTAATATTGAATCTTTTTTTCAAAGATCCTATATTGAATATCAATGGACTGGGGTCAGAAGGCTTGAGGAAAATCTCATATTTGATGCTTAACTAGCCTGTGACCATGTTCAAGTGATTACTTTCAATGGAGCTTCTGATTCTTCATATGTAAAACAAAGATGTTAGAGTAGACAGTGTCTTAGGGCTCTTCCAGCTCTATATCATCCTATACTAAGCTATTTATTTTCATTTTGATTTAGTCTATGAAAAATTTCTCTTTCCATTTTTTCCTAGAATTCTTGTAATGCTTGTGCCTTAACCATTTTCTCTCTGAGTCTCTGCTTGTTTTGGAATGATTCTCTTCTGCATTTGTGTCTTGGGTGTCTCTGGGTCCATAAGTTTTCTTTATCTTGGTTGCTGCGGGTGACTTATAGCAAATAAAGCCATTTTTTTTTACATTAGATTAAGTAGCACTCAATAAATTTAGCCTACTAATTTTTAAAAAATATTGGCAGCAGATAAGGGCAGCTACTATACATATTTTACAATTTTGTTACATTTGGTGCTTTTTTATATCATTTTATTAAATCTTGCTCTCTCTCTCTCGCTTTTTTTGTTAGTAAAGGAAACAAATCATATTACATTTCATTCTAAGAAGAGTTTTAAAGAATGGCTGTATGAAGAAAGATGAGAAAATATATTAATGGAGGACTGACCAGTAACTCCAGTCCCTACACACATGTAAAGTGCTTCTGGTATATTTCTACATATGGGAGGGGTTGTGGAACCTGCATCTGGGAGAGTCATCATGATGTTTAATGAAAGTGGCTCATGGAAGCTTTGGAGCATGCATAAATATTCCATAATTGGTTCTAGTCTCCTAATGATATAGTGATTAGGACTCTTTTAATTGGCTGTACCCAAGAAACCAGAACTAGAGGGAGGAGGAAGATGAAAAAACCTTAGTCAGCCTCAACTCTTTCTTTTGCTTTGATTTCTCTCCAGCCAATTTCTTCCTGCTAGGCAACGCCACATGAAAGACAATTGTTATAGGGAAAGAGGCTTCAGAACTCTTCCTCTCTGAGACCTGCGACTCTGTGAAAAGACATTTCGGTTCTTGGCCTTAGCATTTATTTTAGGTTAAAGAGATTAATCAGGAGGTTTCAATCTTTGAATTTCAAAATGTCAGAAAGGTAATCCCCCAAGTTCCAGGTGACTGAGAGTTGAGTCCATGTTGGGTTTTGTGGCCAGCCTAGCATCATTGCCCCTATGAGCAAGGAGTGACCCTCAAGACCCAGCTAAATAGTAGCTGAGACCAGGATTATCTGTTATTGATTCTGAATTTGGACGTGAACTTGTGGCACCAATTCTTATGTAGAAACTCTGCTAAGTTTGAGCCCACTCTCCCAGAGGCTGAGGGGAGCATGTACCTCTTGGGTGTTGTGGGGGAAATATTTGTACTTCTGTTCTTGATATACTTTTGAAGTAAATATCCCGTTACCAATATTAGAATTGGATAAATTGGAAAAATTTGAAACTGAGGCCACTGGCCCCTACTGAGGGTGGAACAACACACTCAGAACAAGTGTTCAAGTTTCTAGCATTAGGGAAGAGCTATCCCCAGCACTTCAGGAGTATTGTCCCAGAAGGGTAGATGTATTTGGTTTCATTCTAAAAGAGTGAGGCCAAACGATACTTGTTATATACAAAATAAAATGCTTACGTCTTTACTAGTGGGCCTTGGTATAACAACAATGTGGCTAGCAGCTACTGTGACTGTGTAAGAACAATAAACACCAGCACAGAGAAGGGTTGCCAACACAGGTTCTTTGATCTGGTTTTCTAAGGAAAGCAACTTTAAGGGGTTAACAATCTCAGTTTAATTAAACATACATGTATCATTCACTTAGCTCAGGGGGAAAAGATCAGCCCCCTGAACTTCAGGACAAATACAAACAGAAATTACAAGCATACATTATAAACAGAGCAAATAACACAAACCAGTCCATCCATAGCAATACATAGTTACCAGAGAAGCACCAACATCTGTCTGGTTTATCAAAGTTGGTGGGGGCTTTTTCAGTGGCTTGCCCAGAGTCTTGTCACTCTTTCAATGAGTGTAACCCCAAAAGTGAAATGCTAACCTTTCAGTGCATATACAGTGTTCAGGGTCCTGGGAACTCCAGACTTACCATTTAGGGATTGGGAAATCACTAACACCAGGGTGTGGGAATGTTAGTTAATCACTAGTACCACATCATATACATTGTTTCCAATCAATGACTTCTGACTGTCTTAGTGCTGAGAAATACTCCAAGACAAAACGATCCCACTTTACCTGCCCCATTCAAACAAAGGCTAGACTCATTAAAAGCACTTAAGAGAAGAACAACAAAAAATCCTGCCATGATTACCATTACACTTGGATAACCGGAAATTGTTGGAAATTACTTCACCATTTTTTTTTTGAAAAGTGGCAAATTTTATTTTCAAGTTTTCAATACTTAGGACACATTAAAGATACATGCCAATATAAATCATGTTTAGGTCCTGAATACAATATGTGACCACTGATGGATCAATGTATTTTCAGACTGGAGTTCCCTAGAACAAAAAATGACTACCAGATATGCCACAATCTGAAAGTCTAAGTTTTACTTATACAATTCATGCCAAGAGAGACAAAAAACCTTTCATATATATAAAATAATATTTTACAGTCCCATAAGGTGCTGTCATGAGGAAATATTTTTCATCTTTTCATTATGAAGCTACCTTGAGTAATATAGGGAGCTCTTAACAATCCTGTATCCAATTTCTCCAGTTAAATGCTGAATTTGACCCATGAGTTAGTGTTTTAACTGGTGGGTTGTTCAGCTGCCATTTGTTCTCTTCCACTTCTTCACAGAAACACATGCCAAGTGAAGGGATCTAGAAAAGAGATTTTAATAGTTTGTTAATGAGGACTTTTGGCCAAGATAATTGCCTAAAGGAAGCAGAGCAGCACCAAGCTTCCATGTGCTTACTTCAGCACAAACCTTAAATTCATACAGGGCAGGATAATAATAGTCAATCATGAGGCTTATCTTCATACAACTACATTTACCCTTCGACATTGTCCTGTGTTCTTCCATCTTTTTCCCTCTTTCCCACTGTATAAGTTTCTAACTCACTCTGTTCCTATATTGTGCTCTTGAGGCACAATATATAACCTAACCACTACTTGGATACCCACAGCAGGTGTCAATGGGAATATTTTCTCCTCCCATTCACCTCCAGTATACCTGCTCCCATCACCATGTGGATATATCTGGTGTGACTTGGAGAGTGGTCTCTGCATTCTGAAGTCAAGACTTGTGAGTAAAAGCTCCATTCGTCCAATCTTTCTCCCTTTTCTTTTGGACAGAGTGAGCTGCTAAAAATAGCATGATCAGTGCATTGTGATCTGCATTGCAAGGCTCATTACATTAACTTTCCTCCCTCAAATCCACCCTCCTTCCGGATTTCCCTGTTTCTGTTGAGGGCACTACCATTGCAATTGTCCAGAAAAGATGAGTTGAAGATCTGAACTTTTGTGACTGGAGAGAAAGGTGGAAATGAGAGAGATGTTTTACAGATAAAGATGACAAGATTTGGAAAGATATTGGATATGTGGAGTAAACAAAAATGAGGGGTCCCAGATAACACCAAGATTGACAACCTCAACAGAAACAGGGAAATCCGGAATAGCTAGTGGGCATCTCCAGAGCTTTGGATATGTGGAGAAAGCTAGCCCCTAAATATATCCCTTGATTCCCAACACTAGCAATCCCAGATGTCTTTCATCATTCCCTAGTCAAAGAATCCATTTGATCTTATTTATTTTAATCTGTATAACTTCTCTGATTTTTGTCTTACTGCTTGCTTAGTTAAATGTTTGCTAGCTATTTGTTGTTGTTGTTGTGTGTGTGTAATAAATTTTTGGTTAGTGAGAACTACACTAATTATTTTTGAGTAAGCTGATTATTATCCTCTTAGTCTGAGGCAGGACTTCTTCCCACCCAGAGTGACCAGAGGAAGTGGCTTTTATTCTCACTTCAAAAGAGACTGCATATATCTGGTATGTAGTACATGGAGATAATTTTAGCCCAGTGTCCCTCTTGCAGATAGTTCATAGAGAACTTTTTATGCTTTGTGATTCCGAACTGTTCAGGCATGTTCATGGTCATCCTCAAGGTCATGAATATTGCCTTACTGGTTGTAACAATGATGCTGCTTGCCGCTACTGTGATTGTGTAGGACCAATAACACCAGTACATGTTAGGGCTGCCAGCACAGATTCTTTGATCTGCTTTTCTAAGGAAAGCAGCTTTAAAGGGTTAACAATCTTACTTTAATTAAACATATACATATGATTCACTTAGTTTGGGGGAAAAGCCAGCACCCTGAACTTTAGAGCAAATACAAACAGAAATTACAAACAGAGACAATATAAAGAGATCAACATTTCTGTCTAACCAAATCACAATACATTGTTATCAGAGAAGCAGCAACATCTGGGTTTTCAAAGTGTGTGTGTGTGGGGCTGCTTCCAACAGCTTACCCAGAGTCTTGTCACCAACACTCTTTCAATGAGTGTGTCCCCCAAAGGCAAAATGCCAACTTCTGAGTTTATATACACTTCTTCAGGGCCAAAGGGCATCACAACCATGTGACTCAAACCCACTTGACTTAGGCCTTCTTGTGACTTAAATGCTCGTTCAGGGTCAGAGGACAGAACTAGGCCTTCCCTTGACAGTAAGCAGGTCATCAAAGACTCCCAATTCAATCAAAAATTCCTTAGTGTTGAGAAGCACTCCAAAACAGACAATAAAAAGTCTACTTTGCTTGCCATTACATTTGAAAAGTACTCAGCAAAGGTATTTGATTATCTTAGCATTCCAAAGGAGAAGATGGTAAAAAAGTCCCACCCTGCTTAACATTATACTGCTACAGATACTTAAGGCCACCATCTATACTCACTACATGAGTGAGTCAAAAAAAAACCCCTTCTTACATTTATTTCCATAAAGGAAGACAAAGTAATCACCCTTCTCCTCCATAGAAAACCAATTGAATCATCAAATCATTGGACCTGGGAAGGACAAGGGATCATAGTATCTTTATTTTATTTTATTTTGTTTTATTTTATTTTTAGTTTACAACACTCGTTTCTACATAATTTTGAGTTCCAGATTTTCTTCCCTCCTCTCCCCCTCCCTCCCCAAGAGGGCATGGAATCCAATATATCTTCTACGTATAACTTTGCATTGAACTTATTTACACACTAGTCAAGTTGTGAAGAAGAATTATGACCAATGGAGTGAATCATGAGAAAGAAGAAACAGAACCAACCCCCCCCCC